>VNJQ01001409.1:0-67568 GCA_008042515.1 Drosophila truncata | reverse complement strand
TAGCTAATACTTCAACCATAGTGATCAAATTTCAAATTTCCCTCTATTAAAATTAGGGAATAATTAACAATAAATTGAAATAAATTCAAAATTTAAGCTAATTAATACAATTTAGGTGAATCTCCTTCCAGAGGGATTAGCTGGCAGACAAACCCAAGGGGAAATTATGTTTAGAACTCCTTTTAGCTAATACTTCAACCATAGTGATCAAATTTCAAATTTCCCTCTATTAAAATTAGGGAATAATTAACAATAAATTGAAATAAATTCAAAATTTAAGCTAATTAATACAATTTAGGTGAATCTCCTTCCAGAGGGATTAGCTGGCAGACAAACCCAAGGGGAAATTATGTTTAGAACTCCTTTTAGCTAATACTTCAACCATAGTGATCAAATTTCAAATTTCCCTCTATTAAAATTAGGGAATAATTAACAATAAATTGAAATAAATTCAAAATTTAAGCTAATTAATACAATTTAGGTGAATCTCCTTCCAGAGGGATTAGCTGGCAGACAAACCCAAGGGGAAATTATGTTTAGAACTCCTTTTAGCTAATACTTCAACCATAGTGATCAAATTTCAAATTTCCCTCTATTAAAATTAGGGAATAATTAACAATAAATTGAAATAAATTCAAAATTTAAGCTAATTAATACAATTTAGGTGAATCTCCTTTAAGAGGGATTAGCTGGCAGACAAACCCAAGGGGAAATTATGTTTACAACTCCTTGTAGCTAATACTTCAACCATAGTGATCAAATTTCAAATTTCCCTCTATTAAAATTAGGGAATAATTAACAATAAATTGAAATAAATTCAAAATTTAAGCTAATTAATACAATTTAGGTGAATCTCCTTCCAGAGGGATTAGCTGGCAGACAAACCCAAGGGGAAATTATGTTTAGAACTCCTTTTAGCTAATACTTCAACCATAGTGATCAAATTTCAAATTTCCCTCTATTAAAATTAGGGAATAATTAACAATAAATTGAAATAAATTCAAAATTTAAGCTAATTAATACAATTTAGGTGAATCTCCTTCCAGAGGGATTAGCTGGCAGACAAACCCAAGGGGAAATTATGTTTAGAACTCCTTTTAGCTAATACTTCAACCATAGTGATCAAATTTCAAATTTCCCTCTATTAAAATTAGGGAATAATTAACAATAAATTGAAATAAATTCAAAATTTAAGCTAATTAATACAATTTAGGTGAATCTCCTTCCAGAGGGATTAGCTGGCAGACAAACCCAAGGGGAAATTATGTTTAGAACTCCTTTTAGCTAATACTTCAACCATAGTGATCAAATTTCAAATTTCCCTCTATTAAAATTAGGGAATAATTAACAATAAATTGAAATAAATTCAAAATTTAAGCTAATTAATACAATTTAGGTGAATCTCCTTCCAGAGGGATTAGCTGGCAGACAAACCCAAGGGGAAATTATGTTTAGAACTCCTTTTAGCTAATACTTCAACCATAGTGATAGCTCAAGGATCAAATTACAAATTTCCCCCTATTAAAATTAGGAAATAATTAACAATTACTTTAAATAAATCCCAAAATTTAAGCTAATTATGCGACAAGTATTGTCCCAAAAAAACTAGTACTCGCTTTCAGGCTATTTTGTTGCTGCTGTTGCCTAGCCTTTTGGCCAATTTATTGTTGCATTTGGCAAAATGGGCGGTGAAATTTCGTGCTCGCTTTGATCTTGACGCGTTTTTGACACTCGCCAAGCACATTTGGTCGATTTTGCTTGCTCTTCTCCGCCACATGGAGGCGGTGGGCGGTGGGGGAGAGACAGCGGACAGCCGGCGGCATGTGCCGGGCATTTTTCATTATATTTTCCATCTCATATACACGAGTTTTATTTTCCCCACAAAAGAAAATATACCGCAGCCGCCGCATTTCGGGGCATTACTCAGCTGCTGCAGCTGAGCAAGTGGCAAGTGGAAATTGGCGATCGTCAAATGTAAGAGTGATCTTTTTTATTTTTTTGTATTTTTGTTTTTAAATTTTATTTTGCTTTTTCAGAACGTATAATTATAGCAACGCTCGGATCGCGCGATTCTATATGCAAAGCATATTCGTAATTTGTAAGCGGCAGGCAGGCATAGAGGTCAGGCGCAGCAGGCATCATCCTCCGATAGTGTCATTTGTCTTCGTTAAATAGGGGGAATTATTAGGGGATGCTCACAGGCACCTAATTATGTTGCTATTTAAAATTAGAAATTTAAATAAATTACTAGAGGTAATTGTTTAGAAGAAATATATATACGAAGCAGAAATGCAAGCGCAAGTATACTTTTAGGCAACGGTTGTTCAAAACTCGTAAGTAAACTATAAAAAAATTGGTTAAATGTTCTCATAACAAGTTTACTCTTTTTGATATTTAATAAAGAAACAAATTTAAAGAAAACTATTAACAAGGTAACAAAATTGAAAGATTTTGTTTTCTGTTTATAATTTTTAAATTAACCTTGCATTATTACTACTATTATTTATTAATTTAAAGAAATAACATTTCTGTTTTGCAGTTTCTTGCTATAAATGGTTGGTGTCTGGACTAATTATAGGAAGTCTGGCTTGCAAAATATCCCCTTATTAAGGAGGCTTGATCTAATGGTAATTTCCCCATCTAAAAATCACTTGAAATCTATTAATCTTAGTCAAGAAATTAATAATTTAATCATATTTTTAATACAGAAAACATTTATAACATTTCTGTTTTGCGGTTTCCTGCTATAAATGGTTGTTGTCTGAACTAATTATAGGAAGTCTGGCTTGCAAAATATCCCCTTATTAAGGAGGATGGATCTAAAGGTAATTTCCCCATCTAAAAATCGATAAATATCGATCCAAGTCAAGAAAAATTAATAATTTAAACATATTTTTAATACAGAAAGCATTTATACAAATAATTTCTATTAATTTATATTAATTACTTTAATTCATAATTATTTTTCAGAATACTGTTTGTTATCTTCTGGCCACTCCGCCCTGTCCTTCCCAGCAGATGGACAGACACGCAACGAAAGCGGGCCAATTAAGCGGGACGGGAGCAAGGAGTGGGCGGTGGCAGGAGGGAAGGAGGTGGCGGGGTCGCGTTGCGTTGCTCTGTCCACTGGCAGCTGGCCAAGGCGCACGCACAGCGGCGACGTCTCCCTCATCGCTTCGCTGGAAAGGGGCATCAGGTGGCGTAGCAGCGGCAGCAGCACTCAACGTAGTGCGTCAGAGGCGTCGTCTATGGCGCGGAAGTAGCATCGGAACGCCTCATCGGCCCCATACCCAGCCCCCAGTTCCTTAGCCGGGGACCTTGACAGCGCCCGTTTTGATTTATGCGGCATTTTGCAAAAGTCAACAAATGAAAATGACACAGAAATAATGCCAAGAGCGAGCTAAAGCACTTCTCCTCCTCCTCCCCCTCCTCCTCTTCCTCCTCTTGTTCCTGCCATCATTTCGATTTCGTTTGGCGCCCAAGGTCGAACGACGCGACGGCACAAATAGATGCTCCTCCACGTCCGCCTTCGAGCGATGGTGTGTTTGGTGGTTTCGTTCCTCATCCGGCAATGTTTGTGTTTGCTGCTCCAACGGGAATTAAAATCTAACGGCGGGGGAGGCTTCGGGATTTGTCCACCGATTTATATTATTTGATTAATTCCCATATTAAGTGATTTACTCACCTTTAAGGCCAAATTTTAAAGAAATAAAAAAAACAACATATATTTATTGGAATTTATTTGAATTTTTCCTATAAACTTTTTGCAAACTTGATATTTTGTATAAAAGGAGAACAGAAACGGCAGCAATCAGCTTTTGCTCAGAGGGCGCGAAAATAAACCGTCAAATTTGAATTCAAATTAAAAAAAAACACATTATAGCTAAATGAGCATCACTGGCAGTTAGCAAGATGCCATTTTGTCCCAACAGAGCGTTATAGCTAAATGAGCATCACTGGCAGTTAGTAAGATGCCTTTTTGTCCCAACAGAACTTTATAGCTAAATGAGCATCACTGGCAGTTGGTCCGATGCCACTAAAACTTTCCTAACTTATATTACGTCAAATTCATTTTACATTCTACATTTTACATGCAAAATTTTACATTCTGAACCCACTTTCTACATTTATATTTTACATTCTACATTTGACATGTAATTTTACATTTTACATTTTACATTCATAATTAATGAGTGAACATTAACTTTTCAGTGAAAACCTGCAGCTGCGGACTAACTAATTACCCTTCAATTTATTGCCCAATTAAACAAAGAAAACTAAACCAGTTGCGTTTTTATTTCATTCACAATAATCGTTTATTATAATGTTTGTTAATAGTTAGGGTGTAATTTTCAATAGAAGAAGCTTTCTCTCCGCATGCGAAAAGTACGTCCTATGATGCGCTTTATAAAATGTTTTGTTTTTTTACGCTTGCTTTAAGCTTGTGCTAAAAAAAAAATAGAAAATAAACAAACAATAAGACCTTAATTATGAACATGACTTTATGGCAGGCCCGCGAGCTCCTCTCTTCTTCTTCAATTTCTCCGGTGATTCCCAGGTGCTTGCTGAGTCTATAGACGATACACGGATACAGATGAAATCGGTGCAATATAAAGCACTATATAGGCGTACATTCATTCATTAATATATATATAGATATCTCCTTCAAAAACACTTCTCTCTTTAGACTTTAAGTTAGAATTACGCTGCGATTTGTCGATTTTTTCGAGTTATGGTAAAAAATTTGGTTTACGAGCTTTACGTTTAGATTATATACTTATCGGGTGTGCTCTATATAAAGTAATATATATGTATACGTAGATCGTAAGTAGAATATATATATATATATAAATAATTACAAAAAGTGTTTTTGCGATGTAAAAAAAATACACGAGAAAAAAAAAATAAAAAAAAATACTTGCGAAAACATTCAACTTTATGTTACACATCGGGGGGGTTAATCCCAATAATCCCTTGACCCTTCATTCCCCTATTTCCCTCTTTCCTACTGACGCCTCACTGTGCGCTCTCGCTCCCTGCCGCTCTCCTCCCTTTGCAGGCTGCCGTGACGCGGCGGCGATGTGTGACCCGTGGCAGGTCCAACGCCACCGCCACTGCCGCTGCCATTCAGAACGCGAGCCTTGCGCGATCGCTTAAACTTGGCCATGTCCTCGCCAAAGACATCACCAGTGCGCAGGGCCGAGATTAAATCATCAAACTCGCCCTTGTTGTCACCGCCAGAGGCGCCGCCCTTCGCGGGCGAATCCGGTCCCGAGTTCGGAGAGCCCGATTTTAGGCCCAAATTGCGAGCCACACTGCTCATGAGGCCCGTTTTGTTCTTCCGCTCGATGGTGCGTTTCTTCAGCTCCGCCTCCTGCTTGGCTCGCTTCTCCTCCTCCTCCTGGCGACGCCGGAAGCTCTCGTTGTCATGCCTGGCCTCGGCAAAGGAGCCCAGGAACGAATCAAAGATGCCAAAGAACTCGTCCGGCTGCAGCACCGAACCATCCTCGCCAAATAGACGAACGGCACGATCGAAGCGGGTCTTCATGTCCTGGAATTTGTCCTCCAGCTCCGCGAAGCGAACCGAAGCCGAGGCATGGAACTCCCGCATGACGGGCAAAAAGCGATCGCCCTGCTGGGCGGGACCAGAGCTGCGATGAAACTCAATTTCGCGCGCCACATCCGCCAAACCAGTGCGCAGCATCTGAATATCCTTGTCCATTTCGCCTAGGGATACTTTCGAGGCCTCACGGACATGCGGTATGTCATCCTCCAGCTTCAGCAGATCCTTGAACTTGCGCTCAATCACCTGGACGAGATAATGGAGGAGGGTAGTGCCCTTGGCGGCACTGGACTTGGTGTCGGCCAGTCGATTAAGCGAGGCCAGTCGGAAGCCAGAGGCATTGCCGCGTGCCCCGCGGTTCATGTAGTTGCCTAAAGAAAATTTAGAGATTTAAATTTAAGAAATAATTAAGAGAGAGAGGTATAAGCTTACCCAAAGCCAGGACCAGCTCTAGCAGCTTACGCAGTCGCCGGGAACGTGCCACTTCGCGTGAGGCCTCCATCACACTGGTTATACGGGGTATCAGATCGTTGACTGTCAGCATAAAGCGCTTTCTATAATGCAGACTCTTCAGCCTTTGCTCGTAATGGGGAATCCTGCAAGAATAAAAGAGTTTTAATGGTTGCTCTAAAACTCTTTACACCAAAGACATTTCTATAATTAAGATTGGTGACGCCATACGATTTTTTTTGCAAAAAACGATTCTATTTTTAGATTTTTTACGCGGAGAGTGAGAGATTGTCGTAGCAAAACGAATGTATGGTCGTTACTCATCTTAGTATTGTAATTTCTTTGTAATGTCTGGCAGCCTTCACACCAAAGACATTTCAATATGTAAGATTGGTAACGCCATACGATTTTTTTGCAAACACGCTTTAATTTTTAGATTTTTAAGCGGAAAATGAGCGATTGTCGTAGCAAAACGATTGTCGTTACTCATCTTAGTATTGTAATGTCTCTTAGCTGGCAGCCTTCACACCAAAGACATTTATATTTTTAAGATTGGTAACGCCATACGATTTTTTTTGCAAAAACGATTCTATTTTTAGATTTTTAAGCGGAAAATGAGCGATTTTCGAATGTATGCTCGTTACTCATCTTACTATTGCATTGTCTTTGTTCAAACCCACTTTGATATTTCGTAAAGAAAGCGATCGGCGCGTGCCAGTGACTCAATATCCTCGCTATGCTCATCCAGCAGGGCTCGCTCCTCCGCCGAGGGCGTGAACTTCAACAGCTGCTCAACCATATCCAAAGCCAGTTGCTCGTTGCTGTCCATGGAGAGAATGGCTCTACAAGAGAAGAGAATACCAAAATATTAGTGATTTATAGGTGGTAACTAAGGGGTTACTCCTACTTTGATATCTCCATGTCGCTCATCTTCAGCTTGCTCAGCAAAATCGTGCAGTTCTGTGCCCTTCGTCCATCAATCACTGAGAGCACCTTTTGCTTGGCTGGCTTGCCGCCAGTGGCACGCAGATCCTCATAAGAGCCATCGGTGGCCTGCGGAAAGCAAAGAAAATCAATGTAAATAGAGAAAATCTTTTAGTTTTTCCCTTTAATGACTCACCGACACTCCATTCTTTTGGTAAGCTGAAAAGAGTTTGTCTATTGACTCCAACTCCATGTTGTTGTACAGCTTGCTCTCATCCAGCTCACTCCAGACGGTGCCCTGAAGCTTGGCATCTGGCAGCTTGGACCAATTGAAGCTCTTTAGGGGATTCGTGGGCTGTGGCACATTCTTCTTTGGCAGCTCCACCTTGGGCGGCGCTGGAGCTGCAAGAAAAAACATCAAAATTAATAAAATAAAGCTTCTCCTGACTCAAAACTCCAACTTACCCATTGTGGGCGCCATGCTGGGCGGCGGAGGCGGTGCTCCTGGACACGGCGGCGGTGGTGGTGGCATCATTGCCGGCGCCATCGGTGGCGGTGGCGGCGGTATAGCCTTAAGCATAGCCGAGGGCGGTGGCGGCGGTGGCGACACTGCTCCATTGCAACCAGTTAAACCCGCCACCTTTTGATCATCGGGTATGCTGCCTTCGGTAACCAAACGCTCAAGCCTTGCGCGCTCTTGCTGTTCGCTAAGCAGGCGATGCTGCAGATCCTCTGCCTTCATTTCAGCCGTCTGAGCGCGCTGCACAGCCTGTGAATGCTGCGCGGACTCCTTTTCCAAACGTTCACGCATACGCGCCAATCCCGTCTCCAAATCCTCCTTTTCCTGCATGCGCAAATCAAGTTCCTGCTCTTTCTTGGCCAGTCGCGATTGCACATCAAAGTTCTCACGTTCCAGCTCATCGGCACGCTTGCGAGCCTGCGTCAGCTGCTCCTCCTTGACCAGCAAACGCACCAGCTTGCCCACATCGATTTGCAGGGGCGCCACATCGGGATCATGAACGGGTGTGTCGGCGGCCAGCTTTAGCTGCTTGCCCGGATCATCGGGATCGGAAATAAGATCACTGCTGGGTCGCTGTTCCACCTGAAGGACCACCTGTTGGACCACGCGATCGATCAGCAGCCAGTGTTCCGTGCAGTGGCCAGTATCTGGTTATTAAGAGGAAGTTTAAGAGATTAAAACTTGGCTTTAGGGGGGAGAGACACCCAAGAATACTCACAAGGCAGCAGTAGCATATGCTGCAGCAGGGAGAGCATGTGGGGATAAGCAGGCGAGTGGCTAAGCTTGCGACGCAGCAGCTCAAACATGGTGCCGGCACTCTTGGTGTCCACATGCTCTTCATTAAAGCGGCGGGCAAACTCCTTTTCATCCTCGGCACGCACCATTTCAAAGAAATCCTACAAAAGAAGTAAAAGAAATCAAGTCAGTAAAGGCAGTAAAGGCTTTCCCTTTAAGCAAAACTCACCAAATGCCTGTCCAGCGTCTCATTCTCGTGCGTGCGCAGCTTGTCAATCACCGGCTGTATGCCCAGCATAAGAAACTCATACCGCAAATGCAGTCGAAACTCCAGATTCTCCTGCCCGGGGCCATAGTTAAGCACTGCATTCACAAACGACATGAGGGCTGTCTTCAGGTTAACATTATCCCTATAGGCATACGTCGAGCGATCCAAATCGTTGACAATACTCTGGAAGCGTGTACGTTCCGTGGCGAATTCCTGAAAGTGTAGCATAGCCTGCAGCACCTTGCGATGTCCTCCTGGCACCAAACACACAGCTCCCAGTATCTCCAAGGCGGCAATCTTCGTTCTTATATTATCCGCAGCCAACGAGCGGGCAATCGTATCAATGGCCGTGGGATGAGCCAAAACATGAGCCCTTCCCATCGAGTTATTCATCAGCGCCTTGATGCAACCAATGAGGCTGGTGTGCAGCGGACTATTGGCCACCCGAATGTCCAGTTGCAGCAGCAAATCAAGCAACGCTGGCAACCCATCCAACTCTACGAAACGCAACACAAAGCTGTGCGTTGAGGTACGCAGGGCGGTCTTCAGGGCATCCACAAAGGCAGCATGACCATCAAGGCGATTGCCCAACTCATGGCTGGGTGAGTCCTCCGGCGAGAGGGATATGTGGACCACCAGCTCCTTCAGTCGTTCAATATAATGCTCTGCCGTCGGTGGTTGGGTAATGGCGGCCGCATCGGGTCCATCCCCGGCATCTAGAGGCAACTTCCGTGAACAATAAATTTGCCATTTCTTTTGCGCCGGCAAACTCAACATTGCCTCCTTGTTGGGCGCCGTCAAATCGAGTTCTTCCACCAGCTCTGCGAATTTGCTGTCCAGCTCATCCACCGCCGGCATCGGCTGTGTGGGCGTGAGTGTCTGCAGGGTGAAGGCCCCTTCCACCACACAAATCTCGGGCGGCTCATCGTCCTGCAAAGAGAGAAAAGAATCAATCAGTATTTTTGTGGTTAAAGCATTGCCTCAGCCTTAAAAGTTGGATTAACAGTGCGTGTCCAATTAGAAGGTGGACTGCCATTGCGACTGCTGCAACCTCGGAGCTTAGGCAGCGGTTCTGCTTGCTGAGCTTGAGGCTGAAGTAGAAGCAGCAGCAGCAGTTGCAGTTGCAGCTGTTTTCCTTGGCCAGTGAATGGTGACTCGGTGCTGACTCAAAGCCCGAAGTTCTGGCTTCTGGGATTCTTGGTTTAATGGAAGCCCTGTTCTTGGAAAAAGTTTTTGCCCCATTAAGATTTTAATAGGAGCAAGAGGAGCCTTTATAATCTAACTATGACTCGGTTTTTTGAGTGATTTACACAAAGGAAAAGTATTTAAATGAAATTTGGTTTAGTTTTATATAAAAATAATAAATAAACAATGAATATATACATTTTTAGAATGGTTATCAGTAGCTTTTTCTGGAAATATTTAAATATCTGCTTTTATTTAAGCATTAATTTCCTGCTAGCAACAAAAATAAAGAAAAATGGTGCCTAACAATTATTAAAATTGATAAAAACTGGAAATTTATAAATTTAAACGTTTCCTTATAATTTCTAAATTGAAAATTTGAATTTAAATTCTACCTAAAAATTATTAAGATTGATAATAAGCTGTTATTTCATAATTTATATAAAATTTTTCATTATCTGCATTTATTTATGCATTAATATTTTTGTTAGCAACAAAAATAAGGAAAAATTCTGCCTTACAATTATTAAAGATTGATAAAAACTGAAAAACCATATTTTAAAACGTTTCTTTATAATTTCTAAATTTAAAATGTAAATTTAAATTTAATTTCTGCCTAACAATTATGAAGATTGTTTAAAAAAAAACGGTAACTTCATAATTTATATCAAATATTTCTTCATAATTTCTAAATTTAATATTTATTTTCTTCCAGATCGATAAAAAACAGTAGTTTCCTAATTTATATAACATATTTCTTCACAATTTCTAAATTTAAAACCCTCAAAGATAAGCCTTTAAATGGAATTCTTCCTCTAATCTCAAGGAAATTCTTTGTAGACTTTCCTAAGAATTAATTTAGTTATTAAGTTATTCCAAGCACTAAACAAAGCATTAAAATTAAATGAATTATCTGACACAAAGTAGAATTGAATTCCTCAACAGACTTTCGGGGTGTGTGTGCTTTTTTTTTTGGCAATTTTCTGAGCTTCAAACTCAGAGTCGTATCTTTGCGAGCACAGCCCGTTCCCAGGGCAATTGGAATTATCGCCTCTTATGCAACATCGTGCACAATTTGACAAATTCGCTGACACAGAATGCACAAGGAGAGACGTCGAGACTGGAGACCGCCGAGTCGAGTTGAGTCAAGTCGAGTGCCGGCTCCAATTTCGATTTTAACTTCAAAGTTAAAGAGTGTTCAAGTTCCGCACGTGACTTTGCCTGGATTCGGCTTCAGCACTCAAAGCACTCTCTCTCTCTCTCTCCTAGTATTAGTCTCGATATCTAACCAATAATTCGAATTCTTCATAAAACTAACTTCACCATACAAACTCTGATATTATTCCCTTCCTTCCTTCCCTTGAAACTCACCTTAAAGCAGCCGCACCAGGCTCTCCTGCCCCTAAACACGGGCATCTTCTTCTTTTGCTGCTGCCGGTAATGCTTCTGAAGCGGCGTCTCACTTCCGTTGGCTGCCAAAGACTTCCTGAAGCCAAGGGTACTGGTGCTGCTGTTGCAGTTGCCGTCAAGATTGTCCTCCTTCAAGCCAAAGGGATAGTTAAAGGTATAGCCTAATATGTTGTGGGTATAGAAGGATCCAGATCCGCTGCCCAGGCCGTTGCTCTCATGGTCAGACTGTGACTGCTGTTGACGGTTAACGCTGCTGCTCCCTTGAAGGTTGCTGCTGCCGCTGCTGCTACCGCTGCTGCTGCTGCTGCTGGTGTTGCTTCGTCCGTTGTACTGATTCCAATAGCGATAGAGACCGTGGAAGCAGTTGTAATCACTTAACAGGCCCTTCCAGTGCTCAAAGTCGAAACGCTCCTGGAAGTTATTGTTGGATGATGTGTCGCTGCCGCTATTATTGTTGTTATTGTTGATTGGATTTTGCTGAGAATGCTGACTCAATGGATGAGTGTTGACTGGGCCCACTGAGGTGCTGCTGCTGCTGCTGCTTGAGCTTAGCGGTAATGTGGCTGTGCTGCCCTGACTAAGATCACTGCAGCTGTTCAAACTGGTGATGGACACCAGGCTGCTGTTCTTGTAGCCGCTTTGAATGTGACTCGAACTGCTGGCGTTATTATTACTGCTGCTGCTGCTGCCGCTGTTGCTGCTGCTATTCTCGCTGGTTATAGTTATCTTAGTCACTCCCGAAGCACTGCTGCTGCTGGTGGCTGCTTCTCCTGCTGTGCCTACGCCTCCATTAATGGCTATGCAATTGCCATTTAGCTGAAAAACACACAGAATTAAATATTAAAAACTATTTAAAAATCATTAATGCCTGCACTTACCGCTGTGGAGGAGGAGGATTTGGCTGATGTCGAGCTGGCCACTGGCTTCTCTAGCGTTCCTTCGGGCGATGTCTGCAGGATCTCTGTGCTGGCACTGTGCGTATCCGGTTCGTTGATGCAAACGCTGATGGGACACGCCTGAAGGGTCTGCAAAAAAAAGAGAGGAGTCGAAAGAAAGGTTAGTTCTTATATCTTGATGGCAGCTACCACTAATTCCCGCTGACAGGCAAGGTGTCTACCCAGACAAATGCCCGTCAACAGGCACTTGTTTTATGTGTTTATGTCTCTTGGCTTGTGCCTCATGCCAAGGCGGGTTGTACAGCACACAAAGCAGCCAAGTCTGGCGGCCAAGAAACCAAGCCAAAAACCACCGAGAGTCAACACCAAACCGAGTCATGGCAAGACCGGCCCACTGAGCAAGCCAAGAAGACCAATGCAATCGCCGTTGCAATCGGAAATCTGGTCAATGGAATGGATTACTTGCCAGTGGTCTGGGGTCTGGGAATGTGCAATATATCGAGGGCAAAAGTTTCATATTTGGTATAAGAAAAATATATAAAATATCGGCAAAAATGTTGCACTTCATGTTTAGTTTTTATCTCTCTCGAAATTGAAAATATAGAAAATTATTGTAATACTAAATACTAGCCTCTGAAAGCCGAAATTCATATTAAATATCTTTTTCTTATTAAATGTTGATGCAGTAGAGATTTTTGTACATATTTTTTCCCATCGCTAACATGAACAAATCTAGATTAAAGTCTTGTATAATTTAGATTCTTAATTGAAGTGTTTTTTAACTTAAATTTGTGACCAAGGCTGATAATATTAGGAAATAAATCAAGAAATCAACCAAACCAGAGCCTAAAAATCATTAATTTAAAAAGATTTTCATTATAAATGTTAATATCTTTATAAATTTTAATATCTTTATAAATATATCTTTAGAAATTTATAAATATTCATATATTTAGTTGGAAATACATTTTTCCTTTCAAGATTCCATCTTTTTAAGGATCTTCCACACTTTATGAGTATTTTTAGGCTCTGCTCTTTTTTCTTTTATTAACAATTTCAAACTTAGGTCTTAATAATACAAATATTATATTTATTTCTTTATTTAAACTAATATAAACTTCAGATTTAATAAAATAAGTCATTAAAAGTTTATAAATATGAAAATCTTTAGTTTTTAATATCTTTTTTCAATTTTTATAAGATCTTTATAAGGTTCTACCACACTTTATAAGTATTTTTAGGCTCTGCTCCGTAAATTTATGATTTTTAAATGTATATAAATTTAGGCTTTTAATAATAGAGATTTTGCTCTATTTATTTATGAATTTAAACTAATATAAACTTCAAATTATATATCATAAGTTATTAAAAGTTTAGAAATAAGAAAATCTCTAGTTTTAAATATCTTTTTCCTTTCAAGATTCTATCTTTATAAAGATCTCCCACACTTTATGAGTATTTTCAGGCTCTTTTCTATAAATTTCTTAATTTAAACGTATAAAAATTTAAGTTTTTAATAATGGAGTCTCTGCTCTATTTATTTCTTTATTTAAACTAATATAAACTTCACACAAGAAGTAGTCTGAGAGCTCACTCTAAGCCCCTCACGCGATTGGCAGCAACTTTCCCCTCATTCGGTGTGATATGGAGGATATGGAGGTCACCTCCGGGGGCGCTTCGTGTCGTGTCAGAGCCTACTCCAAATTTGTCTAGCTAAATCTGCATACATATATGTACATATTCTCTGGTAACAACAAGATATATGTTGTGCACACTGTGGATTTTCGTGGGTTTTCCTCTCTGCGTGGGCACACAGATAGGAGGTAAATCCAAACAAACCGAGAAACAAACAGCATTACAACTGTTGAAACTGTCATAAGTCTTGCCAGTGATCCGTGTTGCAACTGAGGCAGAACCAAATTCGAAGCCAAAAGTTGTGTGTGGGAGAGGAGTTACCTCCTCTTACTCACTCTTTCTCTTTGTTATGCAAATTGTTGCGGGGAATTTGCAATTGCATTGCACATATGATCAGTACTCAGTTTTTAAGACGTAAGTCGAGGAGGAGATCGAGGAGGAGGAGGTGGAGGCACATAATGCCGGGTGATGGCTTATTAATTTGCTTTCATTACGTTCCGAGTGAGTGGAATCCCAAGCCAAAGTCGTAGTCGAAGTCGAAGTCGAAGTCGGCGTGTGGGACTTGCTCAACGACTGGGTATTGGGTAATCCGCTGTGAGTACTCAATCAGCAGGCCATCAATCAATCAATCGGCGGAACAGGTTCTCTTCTCTCACTCAAAGGATTATAATTTAAAGTAGTTTCCAGTTGAACTCTTCAAAGGGGGTTAATCATCATCACTGGGAATTGGGGCTTAATTCGTATATAATTTTTGGCATAACTAATTCAGTTCTCTCCCAGCAAATTCTCTGTTGGCTTCACCCACTAACCCCCATTGGGAGTTACGATCTTAAAGCTTGAATCTCGCCCTAGTTGCCAATCGAAGCCAGCTGTGGCTCTGACAGCCTCTGTCCCGACTGTGTCACTTGTCTCTCTCGTCTCGTCTGTCTGTGTGTCTCTGCCTTGGATCTCCTCGTCTCCGCGACGGCTGTCTTCGCCGTCACAAATCAGGTCAATGCTTCAACGTCAGCTTCAACGTCAGCTTCAGCTGTGGTCTTGGCTCCTCAGACAGACTTAGACTCAGATTCCGATTCAGTCTACGTCTCCGTCTCCGAATCTCGGCCTGCTCCGTGTGGGCTTCGCTCTCCACTAATTAAATCCGCGCTTTGGGCTCACTTTTGGCCTGCGCGTGGGTCTAATTAGACGCAGACGCGACCTGTATGGCAGGCATCGTAAATAGCCACAATTAGAGGCAAAAAAAAAAAAATATTTGGACAGGCTGTGCCTACGATAAGGGTCAATAGACCGACATTAAATGCCAAAGCGGATCGAATTACAACATAGAAACAATAGAAACTAGTGTAAATTATGGATAAGATCTAAGAAATGGGATTAACGTTTTATAAGTTTATAGAAATTTAACTTCTAATGTGAAAAATGATGATTTTTCTTTGATTTATTTATACAACTAGGCTGACAAGTTAATATTTGAGGTGTTTCTAAGTATAATTAATATATAAACAGATAAATATTTTAAGTTAGCGATATGTTTGTGCGATAAATCGATAAATATCGATTTAAATAAATAAAAATAAATTTAAATAACGATATTTTAATGGTAATAGATAAATACTTTAAGTTAGCGATATGTTTGTGTGATAAATCGATAAATATCAATTAAAATGAATAAAAATATTGATTATTTAATGGTAATAGATAAATACTTAAAGGTAGCGATATGTTTGAGCAATAAATCGATAAATATCGATCGAAATAAATAAAAACAAATTCAAATATCGATATTTTAATGATAATAACGATATTTCGAATATGTATATAAATATATCGATCGGAATAAATAAAAATAAATTCAAATATCGATATTTTAATGATAAAATCGATATTTTTAGTGATAATAATATATGTATACGTTTAATATTTTGCAGTTTGATGTTAATTAGCATTACTTATTTTTCCCCTCTCGATAAATATGCCTTAACCCTAAACTTTAGCCTCCAAAACTATGAACTTGCAGGCCTTGGGCTTTGTGTTTTTTGTTTCCTGGATTTGGCCATCGGCTCTGGCTTCCTCCAATCCCCCAACCCCACATTCAACTCCCAAACCAATCCGATTCACCATTTTTCACACTTGCCACTGCCACGCCCTCTCTGTGGCAGCCAAGGAAAAAATATAAGAAATGCACTTCCGAGTACACCCACCACTCGGCACACACGAAAACGCTGCTCCAGTCGCGTAATAACTTCATAATCGGGCTAAAAAGTGAAATGGAATGGAAATGGTAATGGAAATGGAAGTGTGGCAAGTGTGGCATGTGGGTGACGACCACGACAACAGACAGACACAGCAGCAGCAGCAGCAGCAGGAAGTGTTACCGATCCTCGCCAGCTGCTGCTGCCTGCCCTTTGCCACAAACACGACCAAAAAATCCATCAAAATGCCAGCTGCTTTGCCGGCTGCTGTGGCATCCAAGATGAAAATGAAAACGACAAGGAAAAACTAGTTTTTCCGCATGCCAGGAAAATGAAGAAAACATGTCGAAAGCAGCCGCCGCGCTGCAGCCAGAAACTTTTCCTTTTTTGACACAGCCATCAGGCATCCTCAGTGCTCTCCTCCTCCTCATCCTCAACTTTAAAAGTTAAGCTCATCTTTACCCACTTTTAGCTGACTGAAGACTGAAAACTGAAGACTGAAGACTGAAAACTGAATGCTGATGGTGATGCTGATGGTGATGCTGATGGAGTTGCTGTTAATTATTGGTGCGTTTCAAGTTTTCCAAAAGGCGGAGCAACAGCTGAGCGCCTGGCATCAATCATACGCAGCGTTGGCCGGCTTTCCTTAAATTTGCAATTGCATTCATTCGCCGTTTCTCGTCGTCGTCGTCGCACGGTCCAAAAATAGTCATTATGACCAACTAACGATAATCGAGGAGATCGGGGCATACTATATGCTATAGAGAGAGGGGTGCCTGGGTGCCTGGGTGCCCGAGATTTGTGGCATTTCATTTGCAGTTGTCAGTTAATTGCCAGGCATTTTTAGCGCATTTGTCAGCGCGGCACTTTTCAAATGTCAGTGTTATTTTGTTTTCTTATTAATATTATTTTTGTTTTTATAAAGTTTCTTGGGAGGGAGGGGGGGGGGGGATTAACAGCCACAGATAAGATATAATGTTCATAGGATAAGATTAGCAATTAGCTTTAGATAAAAGATAATATGGTTGACTTGTTATGGAAGAACTAACTAGATTATTTCAAGGAAAACTTAAATATATTCGATTTGAGCTTTTCAGGGTTGCTCTTTATGGCTTCACAAAACTTGTAAGCAAATAAAAGAAGCAATAGAAATATTTAAAGACCAGTACAAGTCTTATTTTATGGTATTTACTATCATAAATACTAATTACAAGCTTAAATTTGCTTGGGTTAAGACCTCTCAGCTGGAATAGCAAGATTTTTGTATGATTTACATATTCTACAAATTATTATAAATTATTATTTACTATTGTTTTTAAAACTATTTATGTTTTATTGATTTTTAATAGACTTTTGCCCTAAAAAACCACTTAAATACAACTGATTTTGAGTTATTATAGAGAAATGCAACTGATTTAGAGTTCCTTTAGAGAAATCTTAACCATACCTTTTCCTATTATTATATTTATATATAGTTTTCAGTTTTTAAATGCTTTTCAAATGCAAGGCAACCATTAGCCCAACCATAATCCCATATCCCTCGCACCCAGAGACCGGAAAATGCGGAACTGGCACCCCGAGAAAACTCTGGAAAAACCTATGTGTGTGTGTTTTGTGTGGAATATTCATGGGTGAGCAGCCACAGAGTTAGAGACAGATACAAAAACAGCTAAGATACAGATACTTTCGGGAGGGGGGACAATAAATTTGCCGTTGTTATAACTTATTAGGTTTTTGCTTTTTATATATATTTTTGCTTTTCTTATTTTTTTGTGGTCGATTGGTAGCGGAGACAAAACGAAAGCCAGGCAAAAAATTAAAGGCACTACAAAAATATATAATAAAATAAAACAAAACACCAGCAGCAGCAGCAGCAGCAGCAGCAGCAGCTGGACCGTGGTGAAGGTGTTGTAAGATTGTAAGATGTAAGGTGTTGTTTACATGCAACAACAACAACAACAACAACAACAATCATAACAACAAAAGAAACACAAACAACAACAAGGCCAAAAGCAATGCCAAACCGAACTGAACTCAACTGGTGAACAAAATAAAACGAAAACAAGTAGGTGTAATCGAGTAATCAGGCATGCGGGTGCTAAAATTATAAAATTATATTGCACAAGCCCCAATCACAGAGGCACAGAGGAGAGAGCCCTTCCAAACCCGAGACCCCGAGAAAGAGAAACCAAAATCGAAACTGAAACTGAAAACTGAAAGCGCCAACACCTGCTGTTAACACTCAAAATAATAATAAAAATAATACAAAATAAAGCACTAAATGCATAAAGTTTTGTCCTGGCATCAGGGAAAATTAAGGAAAAGTAACATGAAATCAAACAGGTGACTCCAAATATTAATAGATACAATAGATAATAATAATAGATATTATATAATATATAATAATAATAAATATTATATAATATATAATAATAATAGATATAATAATAGAAATAGCTTCTTATAAACATCCATAAGTAGATCATAAATAAATGAAGAAACCTACAAAAAAGACTCCAAAAAAAATAGCTATATTTTATAGCTATATTCTGGAATGAAGCCCTGAAATATTATCAACAACTAAATTGAGAAGAGTACTAAGAATTACAAAAAAATATATCTATATCTATAATCTATAAAATAAAAAATATATAAAATAAAAAATATATAAAATAAAAAACTTATAAAATACAAAATATATAAAATAGAAAATCTATAAAATAACAAACTATTAAAAATCAACTACCACGGCTATTAAGTATCCCTTGATTTTATCGGGCTGTCCAACCATTTTGGTTATATGAGAACTATCACAGACATGTTGAAATATTACATTCTGGCTCGCGATCTCAACTAATTTGGCCCCAAAATGAACCCCCTTTGGAACGAACATAGATATAAAGTCCTAACAAGTGAGCGGCGGCTTAATCTGTGAGACTCATTTACATTTCGGCCAACTTCGAAGCTAGTTGGTATTTTTAGGGGGCTTTATCTCTAAACTTTTGATATTTCTGCCCCGAAAAGGCGTCACCCAGAGTGCCAGTCTCTGCCTCCCTCTGGAGGCCGAGAATTTATGGCCAAAAGTTCGAGTACCTCGAGGTGGGTGCAGCAGCACAAGCAGCAGTTTCCATTTAAATGAGTCGAGGAAAATATCAGCACAAAAATCCACTAAATGCCAGCTTAGGCCCGGACATGAGGGGTACAAAAAAAAAATAAATAAAAAGGAGGAAAAACAAGACGTATGCAAAAAAAAAGTGGAAGTGTTTTTTTTTCTACCTCAGCGATCAGCAGCGATCATCTCCTGCTGCGGGCATCAACTTTCACTAAATGCAACGATAAAGTTGTCGTCGTTGTCCGAGGTTGTGTTTTGGCCTAGCAAACTGTTTTTTGTACTGTTTTTTGTTTTATTTTTCTCTCTGATTTTCTGCCGGTCAATTGTTGTGTGAGGATCGGATCTTATGCCGGCCCATTGTCCATATAACTTGCCCAACCCTTGTCTTGGCCTCCTTGTCAACGGTCATCGCTCATCGTTCATCGCATCTCTCTTGGTGTCTCGGTGTCGGTTTTTTTCCCTTTATTTTTTTTTTTTGGCGATAATCATCAGCGACCAACAAGTTGTTAGCGGATTGGCAAAGTGCTTTTTAATTGTGATTACAACGATCGCAGCACCACCACCGCCGCCGAAACCGAAACCAAAACCGAAACTGAAACCCAAAAGCAACCCAAAGTTAAGTGAAATGATGAGGGTCGCCGATGGACAGCTGCCAAAATGGAAAGTCAAGTGCAATTGGCAGTTAAGAATGTGCGGAGATAATTGCAAAATGCAGACGGGATGAGGAAGTGAAGTCATCCATCCATCAATCTGAGCTGTGACTTAATTGCAGGCTTGATTTATGCCTTATTGTCAGGGAAAATTATCAAAAAAGCTTCCTAGATATTTGTTTTATTTGAAATATAATTATATTTTAAATATTTCATAACTCTCTAAGCCTCTAAGCTAAGCTTAACCTCTCAAAAACCTCTCTCTGAAACCCTAACCGAAACTGAAACGAAAACTGGGACTGGCAATCCAACAACGACGACTGACATTTAAAGTTTAGGAGGCCACAAAATGTGCTCCATTCCAGCGGAATGGTGATCTCGGGGAGGGGTCCTCTTCTTGCCTTCTGGCAAACTTGGCGCCCCCCCGGGGAGTCATTTGGGGTTGCTGCTTGCCATATTTACTGGCTAATTATATAGACCAATAATATGGGCCTAATTGGCCAACTGGCTTGGCATGTGGGAAGTGGTTTGCTTCAACTAATTGCAGATGGACTCCACTCAAAGTCGGCCTTCTGGCTTAAAGACGGAAGAACTAAAGGCCCAGAGACTTTTACTCTAAAAGGCAAAAAGTTACCTCGAAGTGCAGCAATTAATTATCTGAGTGACTAACTAATGACAGCAACTTTGAACGTTCGAAGTTTGGATTCTAAGCTTAGTTTTATTCTGATTTATTTGATTTATTTGCACTTGTTATAATGTTCATGCTGCAATACACCCCCAAGTATCTCCAAGTGATCCACTTTGGGCTGGTGGAAACCTGTTTGCGGATACAAAACCCCCGAGTTGCCGAGTCCCCGAGTCCGAGTGCGAATCCAGCGAGATCTAAATGAGCTGTTTGATACACGAGGTGCATTGCCTAGGCTTTTGCCTGGGTTTCTCCCACCACTTTGACTCCAACTTTAATTTTTTTTCCTCTATTTTTTCATTATTTTCATATCATGACATTTATTCCGCATTCCTGCCACTTGATTTAGGCTTGGTAACTAGCAAAGTTGTGGCTGCAACAGGTTCGTTCGTGTGTTCAATTCTGAGCTGGATTCTGTCTGCATTTGCTAGAATCTTAAATAGGAATACTATAGTTTAAGATTAAGATCAGAAAAGGTATTGGTGTAAATTTATATTCCAATTTTAAAGGCATCTCTCTTTTGCAGGCCTCAGAAAAATTATAACAGCTTTAAAAACTACAAAAACAACTATACCAATAACTACACCAACAAATATACCAAAAACTACACCAACAACTATACTAGCAAACATACCAACAACTACACCAACAACTACACCAACAACTACACCAACAACTACACCAACAACTACACCAACAACTACACCAACAACTACACCAACAACTACACCAACAACTACACCAACAACTACTCCAAAAATTCTGCATTTGCTAGAATCTCAAATAGGGTTGATTCTAATAATTTGGAATTATATAGTTTGTGATTGATTAGAAAAAGGTATTTGAGAATTTTTATGATAATTAATATTCCAATTTTTAATTTTACAGGCCCTACAAAAATGATACCAGTTCTAAAAAATACACCAACAATTCTGTACTTACTAGAATCTTAAATAGGGTTGATTCTAATAATTTGGAATACTATAGTTTGTGATTGATCAGAAAAAGTATGGTGAACTTTTTATGATAATTAATATTCCTATTTTAAAGGCCTCTTTTTTGCAGGCTTTCAAAAAAATATACCAGCTTTAAAAACTACACCAACAACTACTCCAACAACAACAACAACAACAACAACAACACTCAAATAACAACAACGACAACAATTGTTGTGCAATTTATCTTTATTTAATTGAACTTTTACTTTCGTCGTCGTCGTCGTTACTGCTGCTTGTTGTGTATGCTCAGCGAACGCGTTTCATAAATTGCAAATAATTTTTCAACCCAAAAAGTAATCGAAGAAACGAAAAAGAGATATCCAGGCGGATCATATCGATAAAGAGTCGGTTATATATACACATATACATATATATATACATATATGAAGTATGCCTGCTGCTGCGGCTTTGGTATGCTAATCCGGTAAATCAATTGATGTGCGCCGCGGGCGCTTATAAAAAGTCGATATAAATTATTAATTCAAAACAATGCAAAGCCAACGGAGAGGCAAAACAAAAAATAAAACAAAAACCAAAGCCAAACGAAAACGAAAACGAAAACGAAAATGAAAACCAAAGCCAAAAAGCCGGCAACAGAAGGAAAAGTCCAACCAAGAAAAGCCCGATCTACAAGATGGATGGATGGAGAGAGAGAGAGAGAGAAAAAAGGCCAGAAACAAGTTTCTTTTGATATTCATTCACCTTTGGCGTTGGCAATTTAATTTGCCTAAACGAAAGAGCCAAAAATAATTGGTGTCTGCATGGGAGATGGAGATACAAATCGACAAATAGAGATAGAGATAGAAATAGATATAGATATAGAGATACAGATACAGATACATAGATACAGATATTGAACAAATGAGCCAAAGGCCAGTGGGGTGAGATCATTCCTGCTGCCAATAGGTAATCGATCTCACAATTACCTTCCACCTATCTTTGGCCAGAATGCCTGAAGATGGCTTAAATAAATGGTAAGAGTTCAAACCGAAATTTGACTAAAGAAAAAGAATAATTTAGAGTAAGTTCTGGAATTATAGAAGAGTAATATTATAATAATTATAAAATATAAATATAATAATAATGTACTCTTTGAAATATAATTTGTTTATCTTTAAACTATAAATTGAGCTAAGTATTATATTTATAATTATTTATATTTATTTAATAGGAGTTATGGAGCTGTTCTAACCGAATTATTTGTTATAGATTATTCTTGTAATTAACCCAAAGATTAATATCATATTCCTTTAATAATGAATTAGATTTTGTTTGCCTTTTTTTGCCTTGAAAAATATGCATAAGCTTTCAGCTAAAAAGTAGGTCACTAAGGAGGTTCCCCACCTTTATCTTTCAGTTACCATCCTCTCAAAAATAAAAGCACAGCATTTATCATCCCCTAGTAACTATGATCCAGCAGCATCCATCATCCCAGCATCTTTCCATATCAAAACCTTTGGAGGCCAGCTAACAATTGAAGCTGCAATCAGCCTGCCGTCTGACCTCCATGGATGGATAGTTGGATGGATGGATGGATAGCTGGATGGATGGATGGATGGATGGATGGATGGATAAAAGGAAGGCCTTCGTTGAATGCATTTCATTAGCTTCACTTGTTCGCCACGTGCCAATCATTTCTCCCCGTTCATATTGATCGTAGAAAGCAAAAGTCTCACAAGTCTTGCAGGTAACCAAAAAAAAAAAAAAAATCACCGAAAATCCAAAAAAATCGAAAATCGAAAAACCGAAAGCAAAGACCAAGTATCTTGACCCTCATTAATTCAAGTAAGCCGCCGAGGCATTCGCAAAAATATATAAAAAATAAAATAAGAAAGAAAAAAGAGTTGAAAAACAGAAGGAAAACTTGAAATTTACAGTTTCAGTTTCAGTTTCGATGGGAATGGGGGATCTCTTGGCTCTGCAATTAACATACAAAATTTATTTAAATTCAATTTTTATTTCCAAGGCAAGGGGTTCCAGCTTTAGCTTCAACTCCAGCTTCATTTTTAGCTTCAGTTTCAGCTCCTCTGCCCGGCTTCTTGGCGAATGTTTTCACTTTCGTTTGGCATCCGAAAATTCCAAGTCTCTCAAAGTCTCTCGCTTACACTGACGATGACTTTGACTCTCCGCTGGGCATCCGGCCACCTTCGGCAGCAACCTGTTTTTGATTTTGGTTTTGGTTTTGGCCGACTGACTGGCCGCTTACCATGATTATTGTGTTTATTTGGGGAGTCGAGGAGTCGGGAGCGAAACCCCAAAACACACAAATTGAAAACGAAAACGAAAGTGAAAATGAAAATGGAAATGTTTATCGAGAAGAAAAGGTGGAAAAACAAAGCAGAAGATCGCCGAGCTTCGTCGATCGTGAGCAGGGACCCATTGAATGCCGTAAATTAAGTTGGCAATTTCTCGTTTTAACTTTTCTTATATTTCTTCTTTTCTTTTTTTGTTTTTTTTTTTTTTTTGGCCAAGTGAAATCTCAGGCAACAAAGAAAACTAGCAAGCAAACTCGAAGCTCCTGTGGAAAGTTGCCGGCGACTGGGTCAGGCTGGGACCATTGAGGGTCAACGGGTCAGCCATCTCCATCTCTTGGAGGAGTTGGAGAATCCCTTGCTCCATTGCCTTTTCCTCTTACCTTGTTTCTGCGCGGCGGCTTCTTTACTTCATGCACCTGCACTTGGACGCGGATTGGGACTTGGTCTTGGTCTTTTTTGTAGACTTGATCTTGGTCTTTCTCTTGGACTTGATCTTGGTCTTTTTTGTAGACTTGATCTTGGTCTTTGTCTTGATCTTGATTTAGATATGGCTCTGCCTCTGTCCTGGCCTTCATCTTGCCATCCCAGAACGCTTTTCTCTACTGGGAACTACGCCTTAGTCGGCTATAATCGAGTCTTCTTTACAGACTCTCTTATCTTCAGTCAAAATATATATATTTGTAAACTTGTTCGTTTTATTTGCCTTGTTTGGCGAATGTTTACACGTTCGTTTTGACACTGACAATGATTTGCAGGCCCGGAGACACAGTACCCTAAAAGAGGTCTTATCATCACACCAAAAAAAAAAAAACAAATGTGCAAATAACCAACAATACAGGCTAAGAAAATGTGAGATCCATTCCCTATAAAAAGGGGTAATGGTTTAGAGACTTTATAACATGAAAATATAATAATAATGAAATATACCATAATATTATAAATATTATAAATAATAACCAAAAATACAGGCTAAGAAAATTTGAGATACATTCCCTATAAAAAGGGGTAATGGTTTAGAGAATTTATTAATACAAAAATATATTAATAATTATTAAAAGTAAGGTAAGGGAAGGTATTAAAAGTCAGGTAATTTTTAGAACTAACTCAACCAGTTTATTATATTTCAGACTCTAATCTCTCAGTGCAGAGACTCAGAGATGTCTTATCAGTTAGTTAGCCAGCTTTAGACGGGGGCACTTTCACTTGCCAAAAAGGCGAAAACAAACGAATTATGTATCTCCAGTTGATTAGACTTGGATCGTTGGCGGTGGCTAATTCGTGTCCGCATAAATTTCAATTTTATTTCAATTCCAACTCTCTGACGACTCTCGGACTTCTCTGGAAAGTTTGAGGGAGCGTAGGTGGATCGCATTACATGCAGATATACTTTTGTATGTTTTATTTTTTCTTCTTTTGCTTTGATTAAGTAAGTCAAGCGAGAGAGACTGGGATTGCTGGCATGCAAATCAGGCAAAGACAGGAAATTATTACAAGCTCCCCCGACACTCGCAGTCCCAGTTCCCAGTCTAGTTTTGGTCATGTTGCTTGGGAGCCCGGTTTCGTTTGGCTCCCCACTGGATTCATTAGCATTACATGGCTTCCGTATTTGGAGCTCCAAAAAAAAAATAAATATTATGTATATCCATAAACAATTTATTTGCTTGAGTAATGTAAATGTAAATGTAAATGGGTCAGAGAGCTGCTTCCCGTGACGTGATATCACTTTAAAATCCGTTAACGGGAAGCAGTCACTATCTAAAGCTCTCTCTTTGATGTGGTCACCACCTGGGGGACCTTGGCGGTCTGTCTAGGATTACTTTGAGAGTGTGGATTACCGATTATTGGCTAGATGCTTGATGCCTGATGCTACCTGCTAGGTGCACAATGGCGCATTAGAAAAATAAAGATCGTGGTCACCAAAATGAATGCAAAATGAATACAATTTCTAATGGGAAACCTATTTATTTGAAGCTCAAATAACAGCAAACATTGTGGGGAAAACAACAGCCCTTGAAAAGTTCTCAAAAACCATTTTATATTCTTAAAACTTGAGTTTTTTATGGTAAACTTTAGATAGGGAATACATTTAATGATTTCTTTTGTGGAAACCTTATAATGCACATTTTAAGCTCCTAACAAATACCTAATATTTCGTAGGAAATAAATTATAAAGACAAATAGTAGCTAAAGCATTTATTTCTTTATAATTTCTTTTGAAAGAAATGTTTATGGTACTACAACAGCACCTTTAAGGAGCACAAAAGCACAAACTACACAAAATATTCCTTAAAAATAAAATTGCAAATGGAAAACTATTTTTCAAATATTTATTAATGCAATCTTTTCACATTAAATTCCAATTTCTTCTAAAAATATCATAAATGGTGCTAAAAAAGCTTTTTTTAAGTGCACAAACTACACTAAATATGCCTTAAAATTTTAATTACAAAAGGAAAACTATTTTTAAGGGATTTAAAAATACAATTTTTGTAAAATTAATTCTAGTTTCTTCTGTAAATATTATAAATTATATTAAAGCTCTATTAAGATCCACAAGAGCATCATAAATTTCCCTTAAAATATAATTTTAAGGAAAAACTATAGTTAAAGTATGTAATAAAGCATTCTGTGTAATTATTTCTTATTAGTTTTATAAATACTATAAAATCTCAGCCCGCTTTTATCACTTAATACAAAAATATGCAAAACTGCCAGCTAATTCCCATTAAAAAATAAAACCGTAATACCCATTAGATGCCAAATCATTTCAAGTTAAAAACTCAATTAAAAAAAGTAAACCTCCAAGATGGTGAGAAACAAGCCTGACTATTGAGATAAAATAGGAGGTAATTGGAGGTGAGCAGGTGCGATAATTCAGATATTTCAAGCCATCCACTAACGTGGCCCACATTCCGTACATTCGGGCTCCACTCCACTCGTGAGAATCCAGTCTGAATCCGTCTGCCGGCGACTCTGACTCCCCGGAGCTCTGTGATCAGCGGTGGGCTAGGCCAATGTCAGTCTGGCGGGCGGGCTTAGAATCCGCCAGCGGCTTACGTCATAAATATATACATTTTTTGCGACCAGTGGCCACTGCCAGACTGCCAGAGATTGGATTGGAGCCACCGCCACCACTGCCGGCGACAGAGCAGCAGCAGACAAGACGAACCAGTTCCAGTGGCTCAACAAGATCGGGTTTTAATTTTAATACTTTTTTTCCGTTTAGTTTAGTTTTTGGTGAGGCAGATGGAGATGCAGATGCGGATTATGCAACACAGAGAAAGCTCAGCTGGAATTCTAGCGCAGATTGCGGTAGTTGACGTCACAACGGAACCCGCCGTTACTTATTGCCTAACTGAATCCCGTCCAGTCGTCCAGCCTACTCCCTGGTGCGTTTTTGTGACACCAAAGTGCAGTTCCATGTCGACATGTATCAAGGCCCAACCCGCAGAATGTCAAGTCAAGTGAGCGAAAGTCGTCAGGAAATAAATACTTAAAGTTCTTATAGAATATACATATAAACATAATAGAAAAAACAACAAAAAATATCTAATTAATCAAGGAAAAGGGGAGCGTAGGACGGACAGGTGATATTATGACATTTCAGATCAAGCAAAAAGGTGTTGTGTCATTCGAGACGGTGTAAAATATGCGATAAATGCCATTTGATATTCAGCCTTGGGCTCATAATAGTTTCCAGACTCGGTAATAAATTCTATAATGGAGTTATTACCACCATTGATTGTCTTATGATTTTTTAAAGAAATTATTGACAGAAGCAGAGTACAGTGATTAATTGATTGAAATGGAATCAATCAAAATATTGAAGCATTTATTGGGATAAATAAATAATATGTATATAAAATAGGATCTCGGAGATTTATAAATAATAAAAAATATGAAATAGGAACTCTGAGATTTATAAATAATACAAATATTAAATGGGAACTCTGAGATGCATAAATAATAAAAATATTAAATGGGAACACTGAGATTTAAGTATTGAAAAAATATTAAATGGAAACTCTGAGATGTATAAATAATAAAAATATGAAATAGGAACTCTGAGATGTATAAATAATATGAATATTAAATAGAATCTCTGAGATTTATAAAAAATATTAATATTTAATTGGAACTCTGAGATTTATAAATAATAAAAATATGAAAGAGGATCCCTGAAATCTATAAATAATATAAATAATAAATACAATCTCTAAATAAGTCAAATTCAAGCTCCTCTTTCTCCACCATCCTCCGTTCGCACCATCAAAGCTTTTTCTTTGGTGGAAGGAGGTGGTCTTAAGACATTGGATTGCTCAATCCTCGCCAAACATGGCCAGGCCTGGGCCTCCTCATCAGCATTTCTACACTCGCACAAAAAGGCAACCGAAAATTATTACTAATTAATTACTGTTGCACAAATACTCGACGCTTAACTGCACTGCACCTTAACGGTCAGTGGCGGGGACTTGGAAGGGGTTTATTTATTTATTTATCTTTTTTGAGGGGGATTCAAGGCCCCATGAATAAAATATATATTTTTAGGGGGGTTTGTAACTAGAATAACTTGGATCAAAATAAACTGACAGCTAGCAATAATTACTAGACTCAACGAGAGGGTTAATTCTTAACTGGCTGTCAAGTTAGAGTTATTTTCTAACTTCTGGGTCTCTCTTTGGGTATTCGAAATCCTCTAAGTATTCAAATTTTAAGTAATTGAATTTTTAAGACAAAAAACCCCAAGTTTTTAATATTTTCACTAGAAATACAGCTTTACAGATCCAGTAAATAGTTCTTTTAATATTTGTATGAAATAAAACCCAACATAAATTAAACGCATCTTCAAAATATATTAGTTCCCCCTTCGAAATGTACGCCACTGACTGCAGCCCCTTCTAAAATACAAAAAAAAAAAAAGAAAACCCCCCCCTTTTCTCCAGAGTCGGGGCACTTGGCCACTTGTTTGTTTTCAGTTTTTAGTTTTCTGTTTGATTTTTGTTTTATGTTTTTTATTATGTTTGCTATGCGGTGCGCGCCATTTCGTCAGCTCATTCAATTGAATTGAAGCTCATTGAGGCGCACTCAATCAAGGGGGCGGGGTGATTGAAGCAGAGGGAAAGGGGAGAAGCATTGCCAGGGGGCAGAGGCAGAGGCACTTAATTTCGTTTGGGGCGCATTTCACTTTCGTTTCACCGCAATCAAAATGCGTCCAGATCGGAGATCGGTGAGCGGACAGCGGACAACGGACAGCGGACAGTGGACTTTGAGGGGGGAATTGGGAAAACTGAGGCGCAAAAATTTCAATTTCATTTATTTATGAGCGGCCAGGCGACACTTTTGAATGCAAATGACGCCAAATTGTTGGTCAGGTGAGAGTCAGGTGAGACGGCGTCACACACTTTCTGTCCTTCTCTGTCTCTCTTGAAGGTGTAAGTATTTCTTCTGTTTTTCTGTTGGGAAAACCCTAGAAATGCACTAAAGGGGATTCTCTTTGAGCTTGAACTGCGTTATGTTATGTGAAAGGATGAGTAAAAAGTGACAAGGTCCTTGACTTGTCTTAATTTTTTTAAGGTATTTCGAGATAATGCAATTTTAATGCCATTTAGTTAAGCTGTGAGTTTTAATATTTGTCATAAGTCATAAGCCCTTAAATATATTTAGTTAATGTCATATTTATTAAGTCATTCCCTAGGTAACGATCTCTCAAGTGATTTTTAAGAGCTCCTTCTTTATAAATTAGCTCCTAGAGAAACTCTTAAATAATCTTTATAATAAAATCAATGATAATATTTATAATATTATTTATAATAATATTATATATTATAAAATTAATGATAATATTTATAATAATAGAATTATCATTAATTAATATCATTAAATGTACAATATTCCATAAAATAATACCCATGGTAATATCTTATACCTATAATAATCATATTTTATTAATTTCAGGAATTTCAGGAAGTTATAATACTTTGGGGTAACGAATTCTGATCCTAATTGGCTTGTATAGAATTCTTCCTTTTATTTTAAACAAGAATAAAAACCCTAAAGATGCGAAGACAAACCATGATCCCAAAAATAAAATACATATGACTTTAACATATAATTGGTTCCACTGTAAATATAGATAATTTATCTAATTTAATAACTTTTAACCCCTAAAAAAAATATAATATTTAGTTGATATAATTTTCTTTTCATTTCCCCCCCTTTTTCCACTTTATTTCGCGCTGTGCAGCTGAATCCCAACTTTGTTTTGCCGCATCGTCACCGAGGCTAATTCGTGTGAAAGATGCACTCGTTCGAGGTTCAAATGGATCGCGACCCAGAGACCCACAGAGAGACAGAACTCAATGCTATATGGTATATATATATAGATATATAATCCCTTTAAATCGGCAAAAACTCACCGTGTTGATCTTCTCCATGAAGACACTCATTTGGTTCTTGGCCGACATGGCAATCCTCTACGTGTACTAGACTGGATCCGTATCGGAGAACTATAGCTTTGGCAGATTAGCACACATCACGCACAACACACAGTACACACACACACAGAGCTCTCGGACAAAAAATTAATCAAAAAAATGTATTTTATTTAAAAATATTCGTTGAAGAAAAACACACGCGCGCGCGTTTTCCAATTTTTCCGATTTTGATTTGTTCAGTTAAGTTTAAGCTTTAGCTTTGGCTATAGCTTCTGCTTCTGCTTCAACCTGGGCAGCCGGTGAGCTAGTGAACTCGCGTGCGTTCTTATCGACGGCTGGCAGCGCATTGAAAGCAGCGCTCCAACTCGGCGGGCTCAAGACGTGCCCACAGCGATGGCTTAGCCTGGCCAGAAAGCCACGGCAGCGGCGTCGTCTACGTCGGCAGCGAGCCGAAGAAGTTGGCCAAGATAGAGACACGGCGACAGGTGCCGAAAGAGAGAGAGAGAAAGAGACGAGAGCAAGAGCGAACGACGAGCGCAGAGCCAGCGAAACCGGCTGCTTCGGCTGTGTGCCTAATGCCTCAGACGCCACTGTGTCCCAGTCCCGCTCACCGCTCGCCTTGGCCCGCAGATTGGGGCCGTCTTGTGGGTGGTGGTGGTGGTCGGTGGGTGGCAAGGCAGGCCCAAGACCCAAAACAACAAAAGCAAGTATGAGTTCTATGATTAAAAAGCTAAATTTTGTTATGAAAAAGCCAATGATGAGGATGCTGGAAGTCTTTGAAACAGGCCATGCAACATCAGTTATGAAAATTAATGGTATTTTTGGTTTACAGATTTTTAAATCTATATATTTCCTACAGAAAAACCGAATTTAACTCTTAAATTAAAATTATTATTATAACCTTTAGGAATTTCGGTCTTCTATTTATCGGTTTTTATTTTATGGAACATCAGTTATGAAAATTAATCGGATTTTTAAACATTAAACTAAATCCTTTAAAATAAACTTGCTTTTACAGGTAATCTATCTATATATTTTCTACAGAAAACCCCAATTTAACCCTTTAATTAAATTTATTAATATAACCTTAATAAATTTCGCTCTTTTATTTATTGGTTTTCATTTTCGTTTCATTTATACTTTTGAAACTCAATTTATGAGTTGAACTACGCTATAAAAAGCTAAAGAATTAAGATAATACATTCTCCATATAAAAAAAAACATTTCCCTTACAAAAACTCACAGTTTCAGAAGAAAATCTTATGTTTTTATATGCTTAAAATAATCAATTAAACCAATCAATCAAAAATCAGTCAGAAAATGCATTTGAAATGGGGAAAAGGCAGTCGAATGAGTGCGCAACACAAAGAGAAAGGAATTTTGATCGCATTGTTTAGTGTATATTAAATGTAATATCAGGGTAATAATGTAACAAAGTAGCCAAGTAGCCAAGTAACCAGTTAACCAGTGCAATATGGAGAAGCTTAAGCCTGGCCAAAACAAACTTATATATATATAATCGAACAGCTTAATTAGCTCTGTCTTGCACACAATAAGTTATTCAGAAACACGAGCATATAGCTTTGGCTTTTGTAAGGCCCAAAGTCCGACGAGTCAAAGCCAAAAAACCAAAAAGAAAAAACAATTTAAGGTCGTCACAAATAAAAATTAGCTTTTTGTGTGTCTAATTTTTTGCAAGTGTCATGCCAAAAGTAAAAAAATAAAATAAGAAAACGAATATCATGGCCCTCCGTGTAAATTCTCGCCTTCTTTTTTATGTAACGGTCCTTGTTAAAGACACAATATTATTATATATTATTGTGGCTATTACTCGGATTGTCAACGAAAAAGAAGAGAAGAGAAAAAAAAAAACATGCCAAGAGTATTGGCGGTCATTCAATTTGTGGTTGCCAACCGTTGTTCTTCATCTTTTCATCTGCTTTTGGGATGATGACAAAGTACCCTGTAATTTGGGCTTGGAACCAAGGTTTAAGGATTTTTTTCTTTATAAATATAATGTTTAAACAAATTTATAACTGAGGAAAATATCATAATATAATATAATACAATATATCATATTTTCAGCTTTATTCAAAAGGATTTCCAAGAAAGAATTTTAATTTATTTTCAGTAAACCTCTATTAGAAATTGTTGTTTCTTCTGGACTTTTGTTATAATATTTATAACTGCATAAAAAAATAAATACAATAGATCTTTAATGTTATAATACATTGTCTAAATATAATAGGTAAATAAATCCACAACATATACAAAAAATGTTCTTTACTTCCCCAAGATCATTAACAGCTCTCTCTTATCAATAGGTATTCAAAATTTCCTATATTCCCTAATAACTTATCAATAGGTATTCCAAATTTCTTATATTCCCCTTAATATTTCCTATACTTCAAGCTTAATTCTAGCTTTTTTGCTCTGAGGCCGTTACAAACTCTCGACTTGGCTTTTGGGCAACGAACCCTCGCACACATTCCCCCTTCCCAAATGGCGAAAAAAAGGTAAGAGAAGAGGCGTATTGGCTTTTTACTCACCTGTTAATTGGCTTCGTTGTTGATAGTCTTTAGTCTTTGGCTGTAAAGAGAAAAAAAGAGAGAATAAATTATGAATAAGTTAAAAAAAAAGTCCGTCATAGATTAATGCATAATCCCAAGCACTAACATTTCGATTTCCATCACCATTTCCATTGGTTGCAAATGGGCGTCGTAGTAAGTAGTAATGCCAACTCATCCCCAGACAAACGGCGAAAGCCAACACGCTTCGATCGCAATTACTTGGCCATTATGCGGCGGGGCCAGACATAATTTCCCATTAGCGGCTTTTTTTATGGATTGGCCAAGAAAACGTGAACAGCTCAAAAGAACCCCATTTCATTTCCCGCGCCTAATCAGATTTGCCCTGCCCAAAACTGAAAACCGAAAACCCAAAACCCATTCCTTAACTTAATCGCAGATGCACTCATCTCCATCTAAGTTGTTTGGAAAACAAAAAAAAAAATGTATAAAGATTGCTATACCGAAAAAAAAAAATACAAAAAAAAGGCGGTTGAAAGTGAAACTTTGTGGTGGCGGCGGTGGCTTCTGTTTTCTTTTGCATTTTTTGTTGTTGTTGATTTTTTCGGCTGTTTATTATTAAATGCGTTTTCAATTTCACTAGAAAGCACCACTCACACTGCCTTCTTGATATTCTTGAGGGGAAGAAATCGCCGCAAAACAAACAATTTGTACGCGTTCGCACCTGCTTTGAATAAGTTTAAAAGAGAGCAGAGACTTCCCTAAACTGTCCTTGTCATCATCATTATCATCTGCCTTTTTTTTGGACTGAGAGACACGTCCATGGAATGTCAAGTGATTGAAGTTAAATCGGATTTACGGTTCATCTGCCAATTGTAAGTTTAAACGAAAGACTGAGGCAACGAACTTGATGGGCAAGGAAATGGGTTCCTAACTTGAAATATTATTTTAAAATGGTTTAAATTAAATTCAGTTAAGCCTAAAAAGTTCAAGATGTTTTTATGGGTTCCTATTTTGTCAAATATAAAAATTAATATATTATTAAGTCACAGAATTTAAAAAATCCTTGGGATGTAATATATCATAATATTATATTATTTTAAATGAGTTTAAATTAAATTCAGTTAAGCCTAAAAAGTTCAAGAACTTGTTATGGGTTCCGTTTTTGTCTTATAAAAAAATTAATATATTATTTAGTCACAGAATTTATAAAATTCTTGGGATATAATATATAATAATAATTTAATAAAATATTGTAGGTTCAAACGAAAGACTGAGGCAACGAACTTGATGGGCAAGGAAATGGGATCCTAAAATACATTGAAATATTATTTTAAATTACTTTAAATTAAATTCAGTTAAGCCTAAAAAGTTCAAGATTGCTTTAGTTATAGGAATATATTTTTAAGTCACCGAATTTATAAAATCCTTGGGATATAATATAATATATAATAATATTTTAATAAAATATGGAAAGTTAATTCTTTAAAAAAAAAAATACCACATTTAATGTAACCATCAATCGACAATATTAATAATTATGGACAATCATCCGCTTGTGGCAGCCGTCACTTGGCTTGGCTCTTTCCGGCTTACGGATTTCTTGGCTTTCTTGACGCTCCGACGACTTCTTCGACTTCGAAGGTGGGGGTCGGGGACCAACAACTGACTGACAAATTGATATGCACATTCGGGTGACATTAGCATATGGCGGCGTAGTGCCTTAATTAACTATTCCGCTCAGCTAATATCGGTTTCACCCACCCCAAAGGGGGCTCTCGGGCTCGGGCTCGGGCTCTCTTTTCGGTGGTAAATTGTGGATTGCGGATTGCGGATGAGTTTTTTTTTTTTTCAAATTTTTCGAAGAAAGTCGTGGTCATATGAAAGTTCGTTTGGCTATTGGGCTTGGGTTGAATGACTCAAAACTCAGACTCAGAAATCAAAATAAAAGTTCAAATAAAAATTAAATTTGTGTCTGTTGTGTGTTGATTTTTTTTTATTTAACTTTTTAAGTGTTGCGCGGCGTCGTCGTTGCCAATAAACATTTTTAGGGGGCGCACAACCTGGCAAGTAAAAGTTTATCTAGTTGACATCATCGAACCTTGCGCTTAGTTTTTAATTTGCTAAATAAAAAAATTAATGCTAAATGCATCGTTAAGTGATATTGGAAACAAAATGCATTAGAAGAAGGGCTCTGTTAGGCCCTTGCCCTGCCATTTTCTCTTGTTTTCAAGTCTTATTTTTTATTTTCAACTGTTTTAATTGTCGTCGACAAGCAACAACGAGATATTAATGCCACAGCAGGCAGCAGGGCAGGGGAAAAATGTTGTAAAAAAAATACGGCTGCTCTGCGGTCGTAAAAATAAATATATATTTATGTGCCGAGAAATATGGGAGGGCTGACTGGCATCATCCTCATCGACTGCGACTGCGGTTTTCCACTCAGGCAATGTGATTGCATTAAAAAACGTGAGTGCGTGAAATGTCTACTCAGTGAGCAAAGTGAGCATCGCACATTGCAGGGCTTTTGTTGTTGATTTTTCGGGTAATCATTCCCAGTTGTTGCCCAGTTGTTATCGCTGTAATTGTTATTGTTACCGCCGATTGCTGTTTTTATATATAAATATATAGAGAGACATATTTATATAGTTTTGAAGCCATCGAAATGTGTCAATGCGGGATAAGCGGAGCTTCTACAGGTGGGAAAATAACAATTTCGTTGAGTTTTTATGGGCACTTCAATGCCATTGCCTCTTATCGAGTTGATTATCGATAAATCTCGATATGCGGAGCTTCTACAGGTGGGAAAATAACAATTTCGTTGAGTTTTTATGGGCACTTCAATGCCATTGCCTCTTATCGAGATGATTATCGATAAATCTCATTGTAATTAGCTCGGTGAATCAGTTTTTTATCACTAAGCTAATTCTAATTCTAAAAGCTAATTTTCTAACTTCATTTTCTATAATTTTAATTTTAAAGTCTGAAATATTTGTAGCAATTCGCTTTCACACTTCTTTAGCTTTAAGAATATTTATCGTGGCTTTTATCGGCATGATTGTTATCGGTTTTAATTATCGGATTATTAATAACAAAGAAGGAGAGTTTTTCTAAGTATTTCTGATAAAAATATAATGATAATAAAATGAAGTTTGTCTTGTTTATAGGCAGAGAAATATGCTGTCCTAATAATCAGTATTTAAAGATGTTTATATTAGTAATATTAATTAATTAATTAGTAATATTAATTCTCAGAATATTTCATAATAGAACCAGCAAAGTTTTAATTTCCCTTTTTGAGCTGCTGCAGTTTTTAATAATATTTATGCGACACTTTTACCCACTCGTTAGCAATCTTTAATTTATTTATTTGCACAAATTCGAAACAAAACTCTCTCGTACTGCCGCTTCTCACGCTGTTTTTGTGGGCATTAAATCACCTCATCTGCACCGTTAGGCACACGAACTACATAAAAATAAAAATAAAAACAAAACAAAACAACAAAATTTTGGGAAAAATGTATTACTTAATTTCGCTATAGGTAAAAGAAATTGGAACCCTGGTCATCGGCACACATTAAACCTGCCCCGCCAAAAACAAAGCCAAGTTCGATCGGACTTCCATTTAATTTCTTTTCAATCTTCGTGTCTGTGTGTGTTTGTGTCTCTCTTTTTACGTAATCGCAGCGGGACAAAGGCATTGTTTCCCTCTTCTGCCAGCAAATTAGAAGCGAGTCTGAAATCAAAAATCAAACGCTTTCGATTTCTATTTGAATATGTAAAACGAACGAGCAAAGACCAGCAGCAGCAGCACCAGCAGCTGAGCCACAGCATCTTGGCCAAAGCCATCGTCATCTTCACTAAAAAGGCCAAAAAGAAATTCCCATCAATTAATTTCCTACTCTTTCACCTCTATTTTTCCATCTTTCTTCGATTTTGTCTCGCTTGTCTTAGTCTTAGGAGGAGGAGGAGGAGTTGGGTTTATCGTACAAAAAATTTCTATACAACGATTTTTGCACACAGCTTTGGAGGTAAATAAAATTTAAATTATAATAAACTTAAGTTGCTCGTAAATAACGTTCAAAGGCGTACCGAAAAATAACCAAAAAACCAAGAGTGTGGGTTGTCTGAGTGTTTGTTGTATGCTTAATAATTTTATGGTTGCCTGTGTTTTGATTAACATTTAAAAAGCGTAACAATTAATTTGTTAAACGACTGCAGACAAAAAATGTAGATACTTGGGAAAGGCAAGGGATCTTTAAAACTAGAAAAATTCTTCAAAAGCTCTCAAAATGTTTCTACAGTTCTTAATCATTAAAATTATATTTATTAGACTTTCTTATCTTTGATCTTTTATCTTTGATCTTTGGGATTTTTGAAACTATTTAAATTCTTCTTCTAAAAAAAGCTCTCAAAATGTTTCTATAGTTCTGAAATATAAAATATTTTATTTATTAAACTTTCCTCTCCTCATAGGCTTAAGGTTTCCAATCACACATCAACCCAGATCAGGTACAATTATTCCCAAGCCCAAAAAAATCTTTTTCCCAGAAAGAAACAAAACCAAAAGACAAGTCATAAAAAAATAGAAGAAGTGTAGAACTCCCTGCAGCTGCCACAGGCGAATTTTTCCATTTTCTACGTGCTGAGACAGCATTTTCCCATCATCTCCAACTGCAACTCCCATTCCCTGAGCCACTTTCTAGGCAGAAAAAGATTTACTCATCGAGAAAAAAATGGCAGGGCGCGGACTGTGGCCACAAATCAAATTGCCCCGAAAGAGATCTTTAACTCGCACTCAGGCAATGTTGGTGTCCAGTCCAAGTTTAATGGCTGCGGGAGTAGAAGTCTCTCTCTCTCTCTCTCTCTCCGCGGGGCTTTCACCGGCGTGTCATCATCACCGTGTTACCTGCCGAAGCATCAGACATCACGTACGAGACATATGTCCGCCTCAAAAGTAACGCACTCGGAACGCCCGCCGCGCCCAGCCTTGACCTACAGCACTGGTTTGGTCTTGGGCTAGCAGCATTTGGCCAACAATCCCGGGGACTGGGACTGGGCTTGGTCGTTGGAAGCAGATTCGGACGCAGACGGAGGCCTCTGTTTGCCAAAGACACTTAAACTCACTGACTGGCTACTGAGCTTTCTAAAACAAAAAAAAGTGCTAAAGAAAAGCCCACAATGCAAATAGGGAAGTGTGGAAAAATGTTTAGAGTCAGCAAATAATTTCTACATAAACTGATTATAAACAAATATATATTTAACTTAGAAAACTGTTAAAATTTCATTTTAATCAGGCAGAGTAATCAAAAATCATGATATTTCTAACATAAAAGAGTTCTGTAGGTTCCTTTTATTACATTTTATCATAGAAATCAAGCTTACAATGCCCTTTTCTTGGTATAAACAAAGACAAAAGACATAAGCAGCTACCAACCTTTTGCTAATGATCCCCAAATTTGGTCAGAAACAAGATTAAAATGCTGCTAATTAGGGATCGGTTATATATGGTCATATATATACAGAGGCCTAAGCCCAAACCGTGGACACAAATCCCAGATGATTGCAATTAAGCCATTGGCCAAACACACCCACGATTCTCTCCTCGCACCTAATTAAAATCAATGAGAGACACAGCCAGGCAGCCAGCAATCAGCGTCAAATGGTAAACACATTGAATATTTGCTTTAAATATTTATGAAAAATATTTATACGCGTTGGCGGCGGAAAGAGCTATAGAGGAGTTCGAGATTCGAGCTGGAGGAGACTCTGCTGTCATTGAAACTCTCAGGCCAGACAGCAGATGTCAATTTTGAGCTGGAATTAATTTCAGGAGTTGTGAGTTCTTAGTTCTTTAGTTAAATTTTAATATCTACATTTTAATATCTAAGTTCCTAGTTCTCTTGTTAAATTTTAATATTTAAATTTTAATATCTAAGTTCCTAGTTCCCTAGTTAAATTTTAATATTTAAGTTTCTAGTTTTTTAGTAAAATTTAAATACCTAAATTTTAATATCTAAGTTTCTAGTTCTCTAGTTAAATTTTAATATCTAAGTTCCTAGTTCTTTAGTGAAACTTTTAGTATTAAACAAGTAAAAAAAACCACAACTTTTCCCCATTAAAACATTGATTAAACCTCCTCACAACAGGCAGTTAAATACAAATGAGTAACGTATCTGCAAAGACCTTTTACGATCTGCAGTTCCATCTTCCTGACATTTGCTGGACAAGCCACAGAAGAAGGAGGAAAAGGGGGAGAAGGAGGAGAAGGAGGAGAAGGAGAAGAAGGAGGAGAAGGAGGAGAAGGAGGAAAAGGGGGAGAATGAGGAGAAGGAGGAAAAGGAGGAGAAGGAGGAGAAGTCTGGCGGGAACTGCAATAATCCGCTAATCCCGCAACGGACCGTGTCCAGCGACCACTGTTGACACATTTCCGACTAAGAGACTTGGACTGGAACTCGAACTCGAACTCAAACTCGAACTGGGAACTGGGAACTGTATGTGCCCCCCCTGTATCTGTATTCCTGTCCAGACTTCTTGTTAAGCTCACTGCATTTGCAACAAACTAAGCCGCTGCTGCTGCTGCTGCTGCTGCTGCTGCAACAGTTGCATCTTTGGCAGCGGGCAACATTTTTGCTTTGTTGTTAATTTGGCCAAACGACGGGAGCGAGAACGTGTTTTTTTGGGCCAGCGAAGACAGGGAAGTCAACACGGTAAGAAAATATCTTTATAAAATTATAAATAAATGGATCTTTCAATGAATTTCAATTAAATTATATCAATTGTTGTGGGAAAAAGTAGAAACTCTCTTGTTTAAAGCCTGGATTTTAATATCCTTCCATAAATTAACTCTCTTTACAAACTTTTAAATATATCCCCGATTTGCCTTAAATATTTTTTAACACTCTAACAATTATTCTCTTAATTTTGACACAATTTTGGTTCTGTGCAGGGAAAACAAGTTACGCAAAACAAGCCAACAAACAAAACCGTCGAATGAACAACAACAGCGAATATGTGTGGCAACCTCACCGCGTGGCTCCATTGAACTCTGTGTGTGTTTTTTTTGGTGAAGGAGCAGCAGGAGGGAGGATGAGATGGGCAGGAGGAGCAGTGCGTTAAACGGCAGTGCCACCGATTGCACCACAAAACAGCGATTGCGGCATCCTGAAGTCTCCTGCTGCTGGCCAAGAATTCCCAGAAGCCAAAATTGGTTATTTTTGGGAATATTTATTAAGAAAATTAGAAAGATCTTTAAGAAAACTATAAACAAATACAACCATGACTTCCCCTAACTATTTTCCCAGATCCTCTAGTTAATATTCTAATTAAAAACCCATAAATTCAAACTATTTAACTATAAAACTTAAGATTATAAACATTAAATTTGCAAGCCAAAGGCAAAAGCCATGTGAATATATAGTTTCTATGGAAACCGTCTTGATTTGACCCAAAAATAAAGCCTTTCTATCCGCCAAAGATTATAATATTAAACGAATAAAAATCGACGACTGGATATTGAAAATATTATTACCTATCTTTTGACTCTTTTGGTTGTTTTTTTATTGCCGCCCAAAATTGGGAATGCCCATTGTCTAAAGGTGTTCACCAAAATCTAAACATTTGACCATTTAAAGTTAGCCGGAATTGGAGAACTTTCGCGGATAACAGAAGAGATTGCCGCTTAAGATAAAGACTGCCTCAATTAGCATTCAAATGCTAATCAATCGATTGATTAAAGAGGGAAAAAAATATATAATATTTATAAAGAAAGAAAAAAACAAACAAAGCATACTTGCAGGCTGTGGCCAGTTGACTTGTTAAAGCCAAGCCAAAGTCTTCTTTTAGGGTTGAACTTGAAACGGATACGGAACGGAAAACAGGGGCGTGACACCCAGGAGAACACTTCATCAGAGCTCCTCCACTCGAGCTTTTCTTGCTTCGCCCTGAGTTTTTCTTTAAAGGGTTGCTACACAGAAGCAAAATCTATCAATTTTCTAACCTCACAAGTTAAAATTAAGATTTAAAAGTGGAAAAAGTAATGTAAATAGCTTCAAAAAAATGGTTTTTTAAATTTCCTAACGAAATAATATTATATTTCTTATATCTTTATAAATAATACATTTTATAAGTCATAGAAATTGCAGAAATTTCTTATCGTGTGCCTTTGTTTTAAACTTGAGCTTGTCTGGAAGTCCTAGAAATTGCAGAACCTTCGCCTTTTTCCTTTGTCAACTCCTTCAGGCGTAGGACAATGCAATCAATCCTTCACCCTCCTTTCACTCCCCTTTTTTCAGCTTTTGACTTACCTTCGTTGTGGCTCTGGGTCCTCCAATGGCAGTGTCTACTGTTAACCCTTGACTTTGGCTTGGCTCCTTAAACTAATCTGCAAGAAAAGAACCAGAACAATGAATATAATAGCAGACAGATGAAGATAAAGAATAGATAAATTTATAGAGAAATATATATTTATGTTTAGAGCATACTTTTGGGATAAACCCACAAGCACATCATCATCCATCCATCTTCCACATTTTTATCTCGATCTGAGCCTAGGCGAAACAAAGTACTAACCACTCTTGGAAATGGCCCACTCGAGTCTCAATCGATTCCGTTCGTCTTTGGCGACGATCTTCGAGTGCCCGGCAAGTGAGTATGAGTAGTGAGTAGTGAGTATCGAGCACTGGCGCTGAGTGGCCTTTGTCTGCGCAGGGAAAGTGCCCCAGGGGCCACACAAAACACAAGACGAGACCCAACAAAGCAGCGGTGGTAACAAAATAATAATAATAAAAAAAAAACAAGAACGGCATCAATAAACACAAGCACACAACAGCAAACATCTAGTTCAATCAGTGGCAATTCAATTGAATAGAGAGAGACCCAGGGTCGGAGATGATGATGGTCTGCCGGAGGGGAAATTGTGGGAAGGCCTACCCCAAAATATAGAGCAAACAACATATGTTATGTCTGGCAAAAGAGCGATATTTCATTAGTTTTTAAGTTACTGTGGAGATTTAGATTGTATTTATAGTTATACAGCATTTTTTATAATATTTATTTCAAGTTTATAGAGCTCTTGTTTTGCTCTTCCTTTTTAATAAATTTTATTCTTATAAATATTACTCTTTGGCCTTTAGTATTTCTAGATATTATATGAAAAATTTATTTATTAATATACTTACCAGTATTTTTTATTTAAAACTTAAGCTTCAGCTTTAACTCAACTCAAGAACAGTAAAAATAATGCCAGAAACTCTATAAATGGATGCTGGATTGTATTTATATTTATACAGCATTTTTTATAATATTTATTTCAAGTTTATAGATCTCTGGTTTTGCTCTTCCTTTTTAATAAATTGTATTCTTCTAATTATTACTCTTTAACCTTTAATATTTCTAGATATTATAAGAAAAATTGTTTTATAAATATACTTTTCGTTCTTTTTATTAAAAAAACCCAAGCCTCAGCTTTACCGCAACTCAAGAACACTAAAACTATGACAGACTTGAGTCTAGATCTTCCCAGAAACTCTATATATGGATGCTGGATTGTATGTTTGCTTTGGTTGTTGTCAAAACATTTGCATTTGTCTTCCTGCAGGCTGTCCCTCTGCCACTGCCACTGCCACTGCAACATGGCGCAGACATTGACCCTGACGACCCGCATCTGGCCATGTGCATGCCCGCCCCCTTCCTCCCTTCCCTCTTATGCCACGCCTCTGGTTAAAAGAGGGTGCAACGCCGCATCATCATCATCACCAGCGGCGGGGGAGGGGAGTATGTCTGAGAAAAGGTCATTGGGCTTGGGAACTGCATCCTGGCGGAGTTGCCTTGTCAGTGTCAATGACACACTACACGGGGAAGTTGTTACCTTCAGAATCTCCTTGCTGAGGCGCCTTAATTCTCTTTAATTCTTAATAAATAAAAAAAAAAAACAGAATGAAAGCTAGCTTCGGGAAACGAAAAGGGTCTATACCCTGTAGATAGCAATTTTCTTATAAAAATCTATCAAAAATGCTTTCAATTGCATTTAGAAAAGCTTTTCTGTGCTGGTTTTTATAAGATTAATTTTTAATTATTAATTAATATAAATATAAAGTATAAAATATACAGAAATTTAATTATGTTTTATGATTTTCCATAGTTATTATAATGTAACCTCTTAAAAAAGTCTGGAAAATTGGTAAAATTTTGTTTTTCTGCTAATCAAGAATTTATAGAAACAGAAATAACTTCTTAAGTGAAATAATTGTAATGAAAGCTATTAAAATATATATTTTACCCTGAAGTTATTAATTAATTTAATTACCTAAAAAGTATTATAAAAACATCTATTATTACTTTTAATACTTGCAAATTTGTACATAAACCTTACTTGAATTCCAATAAATCTAATTTACATGAATTCAAAGACATTTAAAATACGCAAAATTATTTAAAGGCAAGTTCAAGGTTATAATTTGTTAAAGATTATAATCAGATATATCTGTTGAAATTGTTTCAGGTGCACGTAAACGACAAATGCAAATCGCTGAGTAAAAAAATGCAAAAAATAATACATTTCGCATGGCAGCTCAAACATTTGCCCAGCGATAAGATTATGCCTGCACCCCTTTTGGACCAAATGAGTAAATATTTGCGAATCCGATAAAGGCATTGGCACAGAGGAGAAAACAACAGTCTGGATAACAAACGAATGCTAAATATTCCAAGGAAGGAGCAATGGGTATACCTACTAGTTGGGCAATACGAAATTATCTACAGATAAACAAAAAATATAATAAATATAAAAATATATAATATAATAAATATCATAATATAATATCATATGATAATCATAATAATATAATAACCTTTAGCTTTAGCCTTTAAATACTTATAAAAATAAATCATTTATGATCATAATAAGATAGTTTCTTTAGTTTAAATATTATTATATTATATATTATGTTTACAAAACAGTCGCAAAAGACTTAAAAATGCCTTTGTACATATATTTTATAATAAATACATGATTGTAACAAAGATCGTAGGGCTTTAATTGGCATTTGTCGTGTCTGCTATCCTTGGGTATCAATTGATAACCAACCTTCTCCTCAGATTCCCTCACTGGCTGGCGCTTCAATCACTCCAATTGTAATCAATCACACGCACACCCTATCGATCCTATGCAAATAACCCAACAATTGCTGCCTTGCCTTCAATATTCTGATTGAGTTTTGCATGCCAGAAAAATCAATGTCCCTCTGGAGAGAGATCCACAGGAAAGACAGGTGATGATCAGCAGAAAGGAAAATAAAGATTGGCAGATACTTCTGAACCCTAATTACTAATGAGAACCAAGCTCAGATACTCTTCTTTTTCCTTATTTTCTCACTAATTAATATAAATGTTATAAGCTATTTAAGTAAGGAAACTCCTCTCTATTTTCAAGATCAAATCCTGGTTTATTTCCGCTTTTATATATATTTTTTTTTGTTTGGATGTTTAAGCAATTGCTTGGCGCTTGGCCCTTTCAACGCCAGACAACGACGACGACGACGACGCTGATCTGGAATTCCAAACGAAGAAGGCTGCAGGCTGCATTGCAGCTTCTATTTTTAGGCATCTCTGGGTCGGTCCAGCAGCAGCCACCCTCGTCTTCGTCCTCTCCTGTGCTAATAGATCGTGGCAATAATTTAATGGACATCGTACAACCTCCTCCTCCTTCTCCCCGAATGGCAATGGGAATGGGATTTTCCTTTACGTTGTCGTGATGCCTGTTGGTCATGCGAACGGGAGAATCGGTAGAACCAGCATCTCCATCTCCATCTCCCGCCACTCACAACAACCCACATATGGTGGCCTGGCCATGGACTTGGATTTATATTTAGTTCGCTTCCTGCTTCTGGCACTCGAGATGAGAGATTGAGAGATGGAAGGGAGAGCGAGCATGGAAATGGAAATGGAAATGGGACCTGAAATGGGAGTGGGATGGGAATCGGTTCGGTTCGGATCTGGGACTTGGGATGATGATTTGAGGGGGAAATGTCTGTCGATTGTCGCTAAAATTGTATCGATTGCACTTTAATATCTCCAGTGATTTATGCAGATCGATATAGAAACATTTTCTGCTTTGCCTTTTGAAAGTCTAAAAGGAACTCTTCTTCCAACATTGGCTGTCAAATCATAATTTCCAGCAACCATATATCATCTTGTGTTTGCTTTTGTTTTGGAAACTAAAATTAGTCTCTCTTTTCCACTCTGCTTTCTTTTTGTCTATGAAACAGGCCCTTTGGGGGCACGAGCAGCATCAATTAAGAATTTTAACTTAATTGTTGGGAAGTGGAAAAAAACCTATATCTATATATGTTCATATATAAATAGCAACAAAAGATGACGGGAAAGTGCCCTGGATAAATATGTATGACAAATGTGTGACTATCTTTGGAAGGAATAGAATTATATTTAAATTAAATAGGCAATAAATATAAAAATATGATAATGCTGATCTATAACTGCAGTTTAAATAGTACAAAATCTGTTTCCAGAAACCACAAAAGCCACAAAACCAGAAGAAGAAGCAAACACCAGGAGAGTGAACAATTATTTAAATCACTTTTGTCTAGCTTCAATTGAAGGCGTCTGTCGAGTGTCTCTCCCTCCGTGAATGCGAAATTAATTGAGACAACAGCGGAAAATTGTCGAGTGCAACCGGGTATCCCCTAGTTGCATCTCTGCATCTGCATCTGCATTTGCAACTGCATCATCTCTGCATCATCTACATTTCTATGGATGAAATGGTATGGGTGTCCCAGTCTGGCTGTCTGGTCGGTCGGCTGTCATAGGGCTTCTCTATCGAGAGAGGTGACCCAGAGGCTTGAACTGGAGAAAGGGGGATTGTATTTTTGCATCTGAACTGAAGAAATGAAGAGTGATGTTACAAGTCTATTGTATAAATGCATATATTATTTATAAACATTCTTTATTTAAATAAAGTTCATAGTAGTTTTCAACTTCTTTTATGTTTCATGCTCTACGCGTATCTTTTATTCTAGTTTTGAGCTTCACTTTCGGACATGGGTTTTACTGCAATAATTTGCATCTTTCCGCAGGCTTTTCTTACAGTGCAGAGAAGGTCCTTGCCACTGTCAAATTCGGAGCGCATTTTTTTGCCAAGTTCTCCATTTGGCAACTTGTTGTCTTCGTTAGGTTCGCCTTCAGGGAAGTAATACACTTGACAGTCTTCGTAGAAGTGAAATAAAATCACTAAATATCATCTGATATAATATAATTTAATAATAAAATAATATAATTTAAAATGTTGTAAGCTAAGCAATTCCAACCCCTTAAAATATGTTAATTTTTGAGAGCAGCTTAAAATGAAAAAAAAAAAATTATATAATATTTTAAAAAAGTTTCAGTGCCATACTTATTGTATTACAACAACTTTGCTAAATAGAATCAGAGCCCATAAAAACGGTTATGTTAATAAATTCAAGTCGATCACAAGCAAAAAAGAAATATATTTCACACGTGCCTCTAAGTTTGTTTGAAAGAAGCCTCATATTATGACAACATCAAGTTGGAAATATTTTATTTAAGTTAGGATTGGCATAATTCATTGATATAAAAGTTATTCCTTGAATATTAGTCGTGAAAAATGATTCCTTTTAATATTTCGAAATTTTCTTTTAATTATTATGCTTTTATTTACTATATATTCTTCCCTATCTATAAAGAATGATCTCAAGCTGAACTCAAATTGATCTCACAGCCTCTAAGCTTAAAATTTGCATAAATATCAATTAAGACAGGGTATACTATATGTTATAAATCAATCTTGTAGTATATATATTCAAGATCTGTGCCATAAATGGCGAGGAATGTTATCTCATCCTCTTCCCACAATTTCTCAATTGAGTTTCAACCAAGATCGATTTAATGGAGAGCTCCAATTGTGATTCGACTTCTTTATTGACAGTTTTATGAGTCCTCTTTGGGGAACTGGTCTCTCCCCCATTTGATTTTATCGCAGATTTTGCAGATTTAGAGCAATAAACTTTATGAATCGTAGAGACAACAACAACTGAGGTCGCTTCTAGCGAAGAATTTTTGGGTAACCGTTAGACGCTAAAAGATTTAGAAGTTTAATTGACGTCGCTCTCGCTGTCCCTTTTAATGCTAATTTTGGACCGATTTTGGTTTGAGATGTTTGAGTAACTTTGGCAATGGAAACAAAAGATGAAGAGAGCCCAAACAAAGCAAACATCTAACTGAGACAGCAAATTATATATTCGAATCTCAGGCCTCTCCAATCGTAAGTTCTTACTTTCTGAGAAGTCAGCAAAATGATCAAATCGAGGGAAGGGAACGTGAGACTCCTCCGGCTTTGCTTCGGATTCCACAAGCCCGACATGGGAATGTTTTTATGTATTTTCGGTTGTTGTCACCCAACAACAAACCCATAATAATAAACACCTTAAAAATGTCAATATTATAAGGCCGCCGCCTCATGGCACCTCTCCTCTTTCCAAAGCAGGCGAATAATTTCATGAAAATTAAAGAGTTGCCAATAAATAAGCTGCACCCTCTATTTCGGGCTTTTGCCTTGTTTTTTAGAGGTTCCTCTGGGAAGAAGCGTAACGCCACGCACGCGCTGTTTAAAAAAAAAGCAGATTAAGGGATCCCAAAAAAGGGCAGCAACTCCTACTTGATTCTCCTTCTCCTCTGGCTTTTCTGCACCTCGAAGGCTGCGGCGTTCTTCTGTGCTCGCCTTGTTTTATTTTTATTTTTGTTTTTATTTTTTAGGTAGGCGAACGACAATCTTAGGTTGGTTGCCAGCAGCTGCCAAAAGGAGGAGGCAACGAGGTGGGATCAGGAGCAAGAACAGAGCCCGAAAATGGGAGTACCAGAAAATGGTATATGGAGCCTAATTTCCATTTACAGATTTTTAATAAATCGAGAATTTAGTTGTCATAATTTAAATTTAAATAAATAGTAAATAATAATTTAAATTCTATTTTACGTTTAGTTAATTAATAAAAATAATTAAACAAATAAAGAAACGGATTTAATTAAAGAAACTTGACATTATTTTGATAAAAATAAATGTATCATTCCAAGAAATCTTTATAAATCATAAGGAACCCTGGTTATATAAGATCTAACCAGTACGTACCAGCTTAATAATGAATATTAAATCAACATATCATCGAATTTCATTGGATTCACTGTTATTTTCTTGGCTTCTTCGTTTTTCGAGACATCTGTGCCTTTGCATATGAATAATATTATGTTTAGAAAGAAACTTGTCCGTTTCTTGGAAATGGATTATACTGGATATGCCTTAAGGTAGTACCAGTTACAAAAACACACCTGTGGAGAGTGCTAATTATTTCTTGAGAACTTTAAACTAATTTTTGAGAATATTAATTTCATTCATAAAAAGATTCTCCCCATTCTTTTCAGTGTAGAGAGCGGAAGAAAGGCAGAAAGGGGAAGCTGAGATCGAAATCCTGAGCAGAGTTCAATGTCAAGTTCGTGAGCTTCGCCTGCGCTTTTGTGGAGTCTCCCGCGGGAGTTGTTTGCTGTTGTTGTTGCCATAGTGTTGCCTGTAGTTGTTGTTGTTGTTTTGGTGCTGTATGCGCTCATCGCCAAAGTTAGCCACGCCCCGAAAGTGACGGCATAGGCGCCAGGCTGCCCAAAAAAAAAAAAAACGGAGTTTTGGGCATCGCTCTCTCTTCTTTCTGTCCTTACTACTCTGCTTCTCTTTCCCTCTTGTCTGCCAGCTAGGCTGTCATCCATCTCCCTCCCACGTCCCGTTAAGTGGCCACTTTGGCGTCTCGCGAGATTCGTATCTCACCGCGTGCGTTGCGCCCCCTCTTTTCCTTCCTGTCAAGGACGCACTCTGAGTCACGCTTATGACAGCCGAGCATGAGTAAATGAGTCATTGTCCGAAATTCTGGAATCTGAGCTGCCCAAAAAAAGGTTTAAAAAAAGCCCTACAAAAATAAGTACACAAAATTGGGCAAAGGAAGCTATTCAAGCGGAAAGCAGGGCGCCGAACGAAGCAGGCAAGCAAAACAAAAGCGCTTAAAGAGTTAATATAGCAACAACAACAACAACAATAAGAAGTTCAAGTTATGCAATAGGAATATATGTATATGTATGTTACTGTATCCCCCTCCCTTTCTGGCACTTGGCCACAGCATCACTCACCTCTTCACTTGGTTTATGTTTGTTTTCATCGCCGTTTTATGACGTTTCAAATCCCGTTAAAGGTTCTCTGCCTTTCCGTTGCCTTTGCTTCCTCTTTCTTTGCTGTTGTTTTTATTCGCGTACGCGTAGTGGTGGTTTCTGGTGGTTGCAATGCCTAAAAAAAAAACAAACAAAAACAACCGAGATGACGGAGTTTCATTAGCGCGTTTTAAACTAATTAAACACGCGAGATTATCTGCGCTCCCCTCTCCAGCACCCACACGCAAATTTGAACTATCTTTTGATTTTTTTTAGAAGCAACAACAATTAATCCCGGCCTGCCTTGCTGTTTGCAGGAACAGTAAGTCTTGGGAGAGCGAAAGAGAGAGCCGGCTGCTGCACGCACACCAACGCACACACGCACGCACCACGCACACGGGAATTTTATTGATTTTTCACACACACACACACACACAAAGGGGGGAGAGAATGAGAGGCATGCACCATAATAAACGGGAGCTGCAAAGATAACAGCAATAAGAGCTTGATAATGGCAAATAACCAAAGTAAGCAAAAACAACAGGGCAATGAGCGTAATTTGCAACACAAAGGTAAACACGAAAAATGCATTACTTTGCCCGAAACAGGCTCAGCCTCACTCTCTTCGTCGCCGCTCTCTCCCTCTCTTATTCTCTCCTTCCTGCACAACTCCTTTTTGTTCCTTTCGCCGCAGACTTGGCAGATTTTGGCACACGCCCAAAAATAAAGCGAATGGCCGCACAATAACAAAAAAAAATATAAAAAAACGCAACGCACACTCTCACACACACACACTGCACTCCCAAAAACAACAATAATTCAAGTACATGCCGGGGGATGGTAACTACCGTTAGTTATCCTTTGGGACTCACTTTCTGGCTCGCTTGCTCTCTTCGTTTTCTTTTTTCTTCCTTCGCTGCGGCCTTTTCCTGGCGTTCTTTGGCTTTTTTGTATATTATTACTACTATTTAATCACTCGCGATAAACTAAAACTAAGGCGCGCGACTCGCGTATTTGTTTGGTTATTATTGCACTTCAATGGGCTGCGAATAAACGGATGAAACGAACGAAACGCGCGCGGGAAATTCACATTTAGGAGTTATTGTGTTTTCCGCACACAATATTCCGCTTCTTTGGGCAAAACAAAGCGCGCCCTAATGTTGAATTACAACTAGAAGAGATGTTCACGCCGTTGCTACTTTCGTTATCGTCCGTCGTTATTTTGTTTCTTTTTAAATGAATCTGGCGGAGTGACCAGAGTTTTTAAAGGCGGAAATGCCTAACTATTTCTTGTGGTATTTTTATGGTTGTATTTCATATTCCTTGTTGGTCACACTAATCTGTCTTATTTTTACATGAGAATAACAGTGCTTACTGTTATTGAGAGAGTTAACAGCAGAAGAGAGGATTTGTCTGTCATTGTGAGAAGTTAACAGCGTTTTGCTTATGGAATGTAACAGAAGAGAGGAATTATTCGTTTTTAACAGCGTTTTGCTTATGGAATGTAACAGAAGAGAGGAATATTCGTTTTTAGATTTCTAGATTTTTTAAAATATTAAGTTGTGCTACATCACTTTTAAATTAAACTATTCCAAAAATCCATAAATAAGTCTTGTGGTATTTTTAAGAGGGTTTCTTATGTTCCCTGATGGTCACTAGGTCGACTGCTTGAACTGCTTGCTCCAACTAAAAACTGCTTACGACCTTCTTGCTGTAATTTTGACTGCTTGTTGCATTGGGATGCCGCGGCCCTTAGCTATGTAGCTCTTAGCTATTTTCCCACTAGATCTAGATGGTAAACCAGGAGCTTTAAAACGGTAAATTCAAAAGTTTCTTTTCGTATGGCGCACGTGTTATTCTTTTGTTACGTTTATTGCTTATTTATTGTGCATTTCGTTAAATATTATGTTAATTCTGCACCTGTTGTTGTGGCCAGTCCTATTCGGAGCCTTGGCCGCGGCACCGCCCTCGGCTACCGTTGCCCAGAAGGCGGCAGAGGTGGCCAAGCTGCGTAGCGAACTAGAAAAAGCTCTCCAGGACAACGACGAAGCCCAGGTAAGCCCAGGAGCAAGAACTGGAATTTGTGGCCCCTTTGTTATTGCAATGCTCTTCCCTTTTACAGCCCAATGGCGATAATGGTCCGGTGGTGGCCCCCGAGTGGTTACAGCATGGCGAGAAGCCCCTCCCAGGACCGGCAGCCAAGGTAGTTGTGGACGCCGCCTCGCTGAACAGTGCTGCCGCTGTTCGTCAGGAGATTCAGCTGGCGGTGGCCATGCAGGGACAGGCTCCAGAGGTTGTACAGCTGGAGGCGCACCTCAAGGAGCTTAGCAGCAGCAGCAGCAACGGCAGCAACGGTTCCGCCAAGGTGGCCAGCGTCCGCCAGGAGATGCTGGGCGCAGCAGCTGCAAAAGATGACCTCCAACCCAATGTGGTGGAAGCCAACGCGGTGCCAGGCATCGATCTAGAGCAGCTGCAGCGCCTGGAACTATCAAAGCGACGGACACGCGACATGCTTGTCCTGGGCCGCATCGAGGAGCTGCTAAACGCCAGCCTCCCAGCGGAGGTGGATCACTGGTTCACCCTACAGGCCAATGGCAGTGCCTTTTTGGTGGGCCAGCAGACAGAATCCCTTCTAGTGCTGACTGGCGACTTTAATCCCCTCCAGATTTATGCTCTTTCCTCGCCGGTCACAGCTCTGCTGACCCTGGATCGCTGGAACAGCAAGCGGCATGTCCAGGAGGGACTTCTGGTGATGGCCTCCACGGAACAGCAGCAGCTTCGATGGCTGCGCTTGGAGCCAGAGCATGGAGGACTGGCTGCCTTCTGGGACTGGCCACTGGGCACTGGCGGTGGAATTGTGACCAAAATGTGCGCCTTTAGCCTGGAGGGAGACCAGTTTCTTGCCCTCATGGGCCAACGGACGCTTAGTATTTATGCCTACGATTTAGAAGCCGAAGAGTTCTGGATTTCCCAGCGTCTGCAGCTGGCGGAGGAGATCACCGATCTGGCCGTGCTCGATGCCGGGCGAGAGGTGCTCCTGGTTGTGGGCCAATTTGACGAAGCCTTCATCTATGTCTGCAGCTCCAAGGGGGAGCAATTGCAGCTGCGTCAACGTCTGGTGGCGCCGCATGTGACCGGCATCACGGCCTTTCACATGGGCGGTCGCAGTTACCTGGCATTGGGCGGCATTCGTCCACAGATTCTGGTCTATGTTCAGGGACAGCTAGTGCCGCGCACCATTCTTGGCCAGAATTTCGGCTTTGTGGAACATTTCCTCCCGGTGCCCGTGCGCAGTTACCGCGATGATCTTCTCCTGCTTGTCCAGCATCGTGTCGAGTTCGATCCCCATTCGCTGCTTGTCGTTGAGCTGCTCGTGTGGACAGGCGAGGCCTTTGAGGCGGGTTTGCCTCCTCCCTGTGGTGATGGCAACTACGGTGCCAGTTGTCTGCTGGATCAAGAGCGAGATGCAGGCATTGCGGGCGCTGCCCTGCTGCGGCAATTGGATCAGCCGCCGCTGGTGCTGGTTCCGCGCAAACAGGCGCCTTCGGGACTATTTCGCTTGGAAACAAAGCTGCTGGCAAGGAACTCGGAGTGGCAGGACCTGCAGGAGATCCATCAATTCATGCTGGATTGGGTGCACGAACAGGATGAACTCATTCAGTTGGCTGAACAGTTGCTGAGCGATGAGAAGCAGCAGGAATCGCACTACGAAGAGGTTTCCACCCCTCTGGTAATCCTCGAGGGCGGTGCCATCGAGGAGCTTTTAGTCAACGAGGTACGCTGGACGGGCGCAGATGCTGCCCTGGATTTACTCGAGCTTCTCGAGGAGATTCGCCTGTTGGATGAGCAGATGTCGCAGTCGCAGTCGCAGATTCCTAAGCGAGCAAAGCGCCAGCCGGATGATCTGTTTAACTTTCATTACGAGAAACTTGAAGTGGATGCCATCGAGGCTGGGGAACTCATTGTGGATCAGCTTAACCAAGTGCCTTTCTACATACAAAACTCCTCGCTGGAGCTGCCATTGGGAACACTGAATGTCCAGCAGCTGGAGGTTATGGAGGCGCCAGGGGAGACGTTTGATCGTGTCGAGGCAATCGAGTCTCATGAGAAGTTGCAGTTGGCTGGCGACTTGGAATGCTCGGTCATTAATGGAATGAGTTGGAGCCTTTTATTCGAGGAACTGGTGTGGCGCCATCGTCCCCTGAAGCTGCCTCAGCTCACTGTGGATGGAGTAAGTCGTTTACGGTTACAGTTTTCCAGCTTTGATTTTTTTTTTTGCTTTTTATAGCCAGTAATCTTTGAGGATTCACTGCATCTGAACTCCCTGAACGAGCTGAGCTTCCCGGGGGACTTTCTTTGGTCGCAGGGCAATGAAACTAGCGTTGTCCAGGCGCCCAAGGAGTTTACCAACACTCTCTGTGAGTAGGCTGAAGGGAGATTATAGTTTTGATTGAATGAATATTATTTTTCTTATGTTTTTTTTAGCTGTTAATGCCATAGATACTACTGGCACCGTTAACGGGATGAATCCCCTGGATGCCATTACTTTAAATGATGCCCAGGAGTGGCCGGGATGGGTCACCTTTTCCCATTTGGAGGTGTCTGAGCAATTGGAGGTAGGGTTTAGATTTTGGGTTTAGATTTACCTTTTGTTCACCTTTGTAATCTTTTTTAAATTACGTTTATTTTGTTTATTTTGTTCATTTTGTTCTTTATTTATATTCTGTGAATTCTGTTCATTGTGTTCTTTCTGTTCATTCTGTTCATTTTGTTTATTCTGTTCATTCTGTTCATTCTGTTCATTCTGTTCATTCTGTTCATTCTGTTCATTCTGTTCATTCTGTTCATTCTGTTCATTCTGTTCATTCTGTTCATTTTGTTTATTCTGTTCATTCTGTTCATTTTGTTTATTCTGTTCATTCTATTCATTTTGTATAGTCAGTTTATTCTGTTCATTCTGTTTATTAGTTGTTCATTCATTCATTTGTTCATTCTATTCCCAGTTGAATGGCACTGCCCAGGGTCGTCAGTTCGACGAAGCCCCTCTGAATCCCACTCTCCTAGAATCACGCCTCATCCACGCCGACTGTCACTTCGATCAGATTTTGGTCCTAGGCTCTGTCCGACTCTCTGGGCAGCTGGACAACGACACCTTTGACTCTCTGCTGGGTGATCTAGTCCAGCGATCGTCAGACCCTGGCCAGGAATTGCTGGTGACTGGCGCCAAGCAGGTGGACCACCTGCTCCTGCCAGTGGATGCGCATGTAAAGGATAATACACTCAGTGGCATACCCCTGGATGACTTTGTCACCAAGCACTTGCCGCAAACACTACGAAATTTGACACAACTCGGCGGCTACGTCTACTTCCATCAACTCCAACTGGCCAAGGGTTTTGCCTACGATGGCGTTCGTCTGGAGGAGCTGCTAGCTGAGAGTCTGTGGCTGAATGGGTCAGCTCTCGTGATTTCACCCCTTACGCGTCTCCGTTTTGTGGGCTCCACACCGCCCGAGTTCGAGCGTCTGCAAGTGAATCACAGTCTGAACCAAGTGCCACTGGCCAGCGGCTATCAGCTGCTCCACGAGCCGCTGCACCTCAACACGGCAAATTTCCAGCAACTGACGGCAGAGCGGGCTCAAGTGAATCGCGATGTGGCAGGCAACGGCCTTCTCAATGGTCAGAGCTTAAGGGATCTGCTCACAGCGAAGCCTCGCACCTGGTCGGGTGAGGTGCACGTGCAGGAATTGATTCTGCCGCAGGGAGTGCAGGCGGATCATCTACTGGCCATAAGAGCGGACTTTTTGCTTGATTTCCTCCAACAACTAGACGAGTTACCGCTGCTCATTCTCCAGGGACGATTGCAAGTGGAGCGCATCGATGTCAGCGACTCGGTTCATGTGGCCGAAACCCTCAACGGACGGGACTTCAACGAACTGCAGCGTCAGGTGGTGTGGCTGGATAGACCCAATGAGCTGAGGACTCGTTGGATTCTCAGGGAGCCGCCGCTAATTGAGGGAAACCTAAACATACTCGGCAGCTTCAACGAGCGCCTGCTTCCTGAACTGTTAGATGACATTGTGCTGCGACCCAAGGAGGGAGAAACAGTGATGCACATCATCGAGGGCACCAAGAGCTTCCGGGGCCCCATTCATGCAGAGCAGCTGCAGCTGGCAGCTCTCAATGGGATTCCCTTCGAGCGGTTGGCCAACAAAGTCAATGGGCTAAATTTTGAGGGTAATGTTCACCTTCAGGGACGTCTCTACGTCGAGGATCTGCGACTCAATGGCAATGACGAGTCTCTCAGGCAACTGGAGAAGCTGTTGCGCTGGGATTCTGGCTATCAGAATTTCGTGCAGCTCGGGGAGGTTGCAGTGCCACCAGCCAAGCAGCTGGAGCTGCTCTCGGTACAGGGTCACCTGGGTAACAACCGCAGTGGCGAGACACTTCAGCAGACCTTCGACCAACTGATCTTCAAGCAGCAACAGCCAGGAATCCAGCTGCAGGGCCACAAAACCTTCACGGGACGCGTTCGCATCAAAGAGGGCGCCCACATCAGCAACCTGAATGGCTTGGAATTGGAACAGCTGCTGCAGCAGCTCATTTTTGTTAACTCGGAGCTGGAAGAGGTGTCCTTGCTGACGCCTGTGCTTTTTGAGGCTGCCACTGGCCTGAAACACCTGCAGGCAGATCGTCTAATCCTTGCCGGTGAGCTGCTCAATGGTTGCAATGTGAGTCAGTGGCTCAGGGACACCATTCGCGTGGATCGTGACTTTGAGGGCAACAACGGTGAGCAGGAGAAGCTTCTAGAGAAACCCAAATTAATTTCTTTTTGTTTGTTTTGCAGTAACCTTTGCCCAGGGTTCACTGGATGGCAACTCACTGGCAGTAAATCAACTCAATCAAGTGAATCTTTCACGTATTGTCACCCGGCACACAGAGCAGCATTTGGCTGGCAACTTGACAGCCGAAGAGTTGTTAATCGATGGACAAATGCTGGTGGAAGGCAGCGTCAATGGTCATAATCTCTCGGCGGAGTATGCCAATACGTTAATGGTGAGTTATTCAAGTATCTTTCTCTGCTTAATCTCTAATTTCTCTTAAATCCTTGCAGACAAATCCCCCTAGCAGAGAGCAAAGCGTGGAAACACCTCTATTCCTTGCCTCAATTGATGTAATTGGTTCCTTGGACATTAGCTCACCGGTGAGTGGCCTTAACCTGAGTGATGTGGCCACCCTGACAGCGGAACCCGTAAGCCTAGAGTCACCCCTTTACTTTGCCCGCCTCGAAGCGCCTTTCCTGCAAACGAATCAGCCGTTGAATGGCTTTGATTTCACAGATTGGTACGAACGCAGCCTGTGGGCCAAAGGCAGGCCGCAGCAGGAAATCACTGGCAGTTGGCGGGTGAAGAAGCTGCGCGTAAAACAGGCAACCGATGAGCTGCGACCACGTCGGCAGACACCCAAGGAAAGCTATCGGGATTTGTGTGAGCGCCTGTCAAGGATTCTACTGCCCTATCAAGTCCAAAAGCTGCGTCAGAGTTTTACGATGCAACAGGCAGAGCATGAGGCCGATGTGCGTCGCGTGTTTGCCTTGGAGGCGCCGGGAGGCATCACTTACCTTCTGATAAATGAACGTGGCTGCTGGACGCGCATTCACCGATGGAATGGCACTCGGTTCGAGCAAACCGGCAGCTTTCAGAGCGGCCCTGTGGATGAGGTGACGGCTTTGATGGTAAGCAACACGACGACCAGTGCCAGGCCAGAGTTTGCCTTCATGACCAGCTACGAGATGCAGGAGGATGAGCATGAAACCAGCTGGAATTGCAGCGGCCTAAAGGTCAGCTTGATGGGTTGGCAAATGACCAAAGAACGTCAGGCTATGGAGGCAATGGATGTACCCCCAGCCAGGCTGAGAGCTTTGCAGGAGCAACTGCATAGCCAAAGGCCATATCCAGTTTATCAGCAGTCCTTTAGATACCTTCAGAGACCCTCCATTGAGTCTCAGCTGGGCAAGGAATGGCAGGAGCAGAAGCAGAAACAGGAATTAGAACCTGCCGAGCTGGCTAGGATACGCAGCCGCTTGCTGGACGCTCTGGAGTTTCGACTGCAGGCGGAGGTGAACATTACTCAGCTGAGCATTCCGGAAAGCGATCTTTTCGACGAGCATTTGGTAGAGGATTTCCTTCAGCTGCTGCAGCAACTGCGTGGCCTGCGACGGCGTGGCCTGGACATTGACACTCTGCCGCTGCCGGACACTCCGGCCCGAGTTCTGGCCGCTCGCAGTGCTCAGCTCATTTGGCCTGTGCTTCAGGAGCTGAGGGGGCTTTCGCAGGGAAATGGCAGCGGCGAACAGGAGTTAAGGCTGGAGCAGGCCTTGCTGGATATTCTGGCATTGGCAAATGAAAGCAGCAGTGAAGGCGAAGATGAGAGACTGCATGCGGTGATTGAGAGATTGAGGGGATTGCAGCAGGAATTAAATCAGTTGGAGAAGGAGGAGAAGGAGGCCTCTCTGGGCTCTGCTTCGGTTAGAGAAGAGCAGTTTCTGCCACCTCCTAACCTTGACTGGCGACCCCTTCAAACCCTACGCCTCTATGTGGGACCTGCCCATCGACCTCGGCTGCTGTACGCCCGTTTGACGCTTCTCACGCCCGCCGGCAGTCCTCCTCCCACTACTCCTTCCACGGCGCCGGCTGCTTATATCCAAGTGCATCATGCAAATGGTTCTATATTTCAATCGCTGGCCGCTGAGCATGGCGCTAGGCATCTGACCACCTTAAGGGTGAGGGATGAGACTTTGCTGGCCTTTGTCGAGGGCTGCTGCACTATAAGAGTTTTGATTTATCGCGGTGTGCAGGGTTTTGTGCCTTTTGCCCAGTTTGCTGCTAACTCAGAGAGCGGAGGTGTAGAGGGAGAGGTGCAGCAGTTGCTGGGAATGCGTGTGCCACTCAAGCGTGCTCCTGGTGCTGTATATTACCTGGCTGTGGTCCAGACTCGACGCATTATCTTTTATGAACTTGTAGTTGTGGGATTGCTAGAGCCTTGGCTGAAGTGTACATAAATTGGAGCAACAGTTGGCGACTTCAGGAAAGACTTCTGGGAAAATCTTTGTAAATTTGTTTTTTTTTTAAGCTAAAGAAAAGTATTTTGTTATTGTATTACATAATTATTGAACTAGAATTAACTGAAAACTGTTAAATAGATGTGGAATTATTGAAATGTTGACCCATCGCATTGTTGGGGTGTCAAGTTGGTGAATTGTTGGTGAATTGTTGATCTTAATTACATTCTTAAACACAAAAATCCTTCCCATTCTCAAACTTGTGTTTTCTTTAGGCTAAAAAAGGTATTTTGTTTATGTATTTTTATGATAAATAATTGTTGAGCTCTTGAAATGTCAAGTTGGAATTATTGGAGTGCTAAGTTGGTGAATTGTTGAACTTAATTGCATTCTTAAATACGAGAAACCCTTCTAAATTTCCAACTTGTGTTTTCTTTAGGCTAAAAAAGGTATTTTGTTATTGTATTTTTATGATAAATAACTGTTGAGCTCTTGAAATGTCAAGTTGGAATTGTTGGAGTGTCATGTTGGTGAATTGTTGAACGTAATTGCATTTTTAAATACGAAAAACCCTTCCCATTTTCCAGCTTGTGTTTTCTTTAGGATAAAAAAGTATTTTGTTATTGTATTGTTATGATAAATAACTGTTGGAATTGTTGGAGTGTCATGTTGGTGAATTGTTGAACTTAATTTCATCTTTAAATACGAATAACCCTTCCCATTCTTCAATTTCAGACGTCCCTTAACTACAAATATCGTTATATCTTTTATTCAAAGGCTTCTAGTTACATTTAAAACACAATCCATATACATAACAGAGGGCACACAGGAAAGGGAGCTCCGCACAAGCTCCGCCTGGCCCCATGCACGGTGATTGACTCTTACAGCCTAGGCCTGACTTACGACTAAGGGAGTAACCGGATAGCAAAACCCTTATCCGGAGGGTAAAACGACAGTGACTACAATAAATACACACACATTGCAAGGATAACAAAGGTTCTAGAAGGAAACAAGGAGTGAAAGGAAGGAAGGAACAAAGCAGGGAAAACATATATACAGCTATGCCTGGTATCCCAAATCCAAATACCCTACGACGAGGGAATCTTCACAGGCAGAAAGAGGCGCGGATCGCCAATCTTGGGGCTCAGACGCACAACCACCTGGTCATCGCCATCGCCCACCTCAAGGAACGAGTTCCAGTCGGCCAGAAAGTAGAAGCCATTCTTCTTTTTTGGAGGCGGCGGCTCCTCGCTGACGGGATCCGGGCCAAAGGAGTCGGCCAGATCGTCCAAAGAACCATTCCGCGACTCCTCTGTGGTCGAGGTGGTGGTGCTGCTGCTAGACTCCGCTTCCTGCTCTTCGGCAGCTCCCTTGGTGTCGCCATCGGTGTCGTTGTCGTTATCCAGGTTCAGATTCAGGCTGATCCTCGTCGGTGCCTGGGTTGTGCTGGCTTCCTCCGTCTTCTTGTCAGCCTCGCTGCTTGTATCATTGGCCTCGCTCTGCCTACGCGACTTCAAAGTCTCGTCTTGGCCAGTTTGCAGGGATTGCAGGTAGGCAGCATCGGGATTGGGAGTTGAACTTGGACTTGGACTCGGTGCCACCTGATCCAAGCTCACATTCAGCTGCTGCAGCTCTTGAAGGTTGCTAATCAGCCGCTGCAACTCACTGAGTTCGCTCTTGGCGGAGGAATCCTCCCTTTTGTCCTTGCTCCGGGACTCCTCCTCTTCCGGCTTGGCCAGCTGATAGTTCAGCTCACTGAACTCTGCCATCAAATCACCATCCAGTTCACCTTCGTTACCACCTGCCTCCATATCCTCAACCTCTTCGGGATCCCCCTCATCGCTGCGCCTACGGAAGCCACTGCCCACGGCCAGACCCAGCTTGGGTGCCAGTTCAGTGCTCACGCCTATTCTATTGGCTGCCCGCTTGATGGCCGCCTCAATGATCTTTGTGGCACTGAAAACAGGCAACTCCACGCTGCTCTCTGTGCTGTGTTTGCTGCTGGGTTCCACCGGCTGAATGCGTATTCTTGGGCGGCTGGTTGTCAGCGAGAAGACAGCCGGCGAGGAGGTGTCGTGCACTTGAACAGGAGCCGGTGTGGTGCTTGTTGTGCTGCTGCTGCTGCTGCTGCTGCTGGAGGATGAAGAGGATGAGGAGGAGGTGGCCTGCAGCTGACTCTCCAACTGCTGCGAGAGTTCATGGGGCAAAGCCACGCCCAGTTTCTGCAGCTGCTGGGTGTTGTACAGCAGCTTTTGCAGCTCTGCAAGATCTGCCTTTCTTGGCTTGCTGGTGGTACTGGTGGCTCTTCTCGAGGGCACAAATCTTGGAGGAGCTGGAGGCGTGGCTTGACTTGGAACTGTTTTGTAAATAGGTTGCATATGCTGATAGCTTTGCCGCTCGCCAGTGTCCTCTAAACTGCCAAAGAACTGCTGAAACTGACCAAAGTCCAGCTCTGAAGGAGCAGCACCACGCTGCGGATGAGCAGGCTGGCTCATGGCCAGCTCTCGCAGCTCCTCGCTGGAGCTGGATGGCATGACTGTGGTACTCGTCAGAGGCTTCTGGTAGACAGGCAAATCTAATTTAAGCTCCGGTTCGGTTTCCTGGAGAGCTGCAGGCTGGGCGTACACAATGTGAGCACCATTGAGACTCTTTACATTCGGAGTGCGCACTGAGGCGGCGGTCACAAGTTGGGAATGGGAATGTGACTGCGGTTGGGTGAGCTGCACACGCTCCAGTTCCTGCACCTTGCTGAGCAGCTTCTGCAGCTGCACATAGTCTTGAGGCTGCACCTCATCCGGGTGTAAGAGGCCATTGCTTCGCTCAAAGCTAGTCAGAGGTCTCTGTTTAGAAGTTGAGGCCGCTGTGGATATTTCTATAGAACCCAAGTTGCTGTAGCCAGGCGTCTGTGTGGGTGACAGTTCCTGCAGATGGGCAAAGTCATTGCTGGGCAAGCTCTGGCTTTGACTTGGCCTGGTTCCCGCGGCCACATTGCGGCTCAGGAAGTTGGGCGGCGTGGTGGGTGGCTGCTGCAGTTGTTCCAGCTGCTGGACGCGGGTTATCAAGGCCTCAAACTGAGCATGATCTACAGAGGGAGTGGGCCTAGGTGTGGTGGTGGTGGTGGTGGTGCTTGTACTGGAAGTAGTGCTTGTTGTGCTGCTTGTTGTGGTTTTTGGCTGCTGCTGCTTTTTCTTGCTGTTCCTGGCCTGCTCGTAAAGCTTCTCCAGCTCACGATCATCGCTGAGTAGACGCTGCAACTGCAGGAGATCGGCAGGACCCAAGCCTGAGCCCGGACCCAAGCCCAAACCTAAACCCAAAGCTGCTCCTAAACCTGCATTTCTGGTAGGCTTCACTGTAGTGCTGGTCGAGGTTGTGCTGCTCCTGGACTGCTCCAGTTGCTGCAGCTGCTTCAAGATAAGCTGCAGCTCCCGTGCCTCGCTCTGGGCTGGAGAAGGCGTGGTAGTTGTGGTTGTACTGGTGCTCGTGCTGGTCGTGGAGAACCTGCTCGCCAAAGTCTGGGCACTGGGATTGGCTGCCTTAATCACATTCTCCGGATTAATCTTGAGCTTCTCCAGCTCTTGCAGGTTCTGGAGCAGCTTTGACAGCTCGTCTGTGCTGGTAGCCATGGCCTGCTGATTGCCACCATTGGCAAAATTCAAATCAATGTTGGGATCAATGCGACGGCGTGGCTTCTTGGCCTCAATCAGCAGCGGTTCGCCATGAGTGATGAGCTGCACAGGAGCAGGAGTTGTTGTCGTCGTTGTCGTTGTCGTTGTAGTCGTTGTGGTGCTTGTAGTGGTTTTTGGAGTGGTTTTTGGAGTATTTCTAACCTTCTCCTTGGACTGCAACTGCAGTCGCTCCAACTCCTGCAGATTCTCCAACAGCTTGGCCAACTCTGCATTACCCTGCGGCGGCAGACGTGCCGTAGCCGTGGACAGTTCTGTGTGTGCACCCGTGGGCTCCTCCGTGGGCTTGACTCCAGCAGCCTGCGGCTCCTTCTTCAGAGCCTTGGGTGCCTTCTTTACAATACCAAAACGCGTCAGGTAACCCTCTACTTCGGGCTTTACACGCAGCTCTTCGCCTATATTTAAAGGCTTGAAGTTGGAGTAAGCCTCTGGCCGTATGCGAGCTCCTTGAAGGCCACGCAGATCAGCCACCGCCACCACCGAAGGCTGTGGGGCACTCTCCGCCGGATAGTAATCATCCAAAGCATAGCGTTTGTGCGCAGAGTCACTTTTTCCACCAGAAACAATGCCCAGACTCTCGAGTATGTCCGCCACGGGCTTCACTGTGACCGTGGTGGCGCTGGGGGTTGATGGCTTGGGTTTTCTCAGAAACTGCGCATTCTTGGCGCTGTAATGAGAGCTAAAGCGAGCAGCAGCAGGAGGAACAGCAGCAGCAGCAGCAGGGGGAGAACCAGCAGCAGCAGCAGCAGCAGCAGCAGCTGCTGTTACAGGCTTGAAATCCTGATAAACCACCGGTGGAGGAGCCGGCGGATGATAGGTGGTGGCCGAAGGCATGGGCCTAAATTGCTGCTGCTGCTGCTGGTGGAGGGGATTGGCCAGATTTAGGCTGTAGGCCGGCTTATAGGTGGTGGCCGCCACTGCTGGATTGCCACCCGGCACTGTGCTACGCGGCAAAGCATTGGGATCCGGCGTTAGGAACTTGACAGGATCGGGCGGGGTGTAGGCATCGATGACCCTAGTCACTGGGGGACGTGTGTACAGCTCCTGGAGATTCTCCTCCGTGTTGTTGTCCGTGTTGAAGGGCAGGACAAGCATCAAAGCACGCATGCTGTCCGCCCGACTCATGTCGCCAGCCTCCAAACTCTTTTCGTACTCCTCGCGGGTCACCTTCTCGTACAGCTCCTCGATTTCACCCCTGGAAAGAGGTTAAGTGATGTGATTAGGGTTTGGATAGAGAAGCTGTAAGACCACTCACCTTGTCAGCCTGGGCAAGGCCGGATCATTGGCCAAAATCTTTTGTACTTCGTCAATGGTTTGCTCTATTTCCGGCGGCTGAAAGAAGCTTTTGTCCAGCTGCTGGCGTGCATTTCCGCTGTGGATGTTGGGCAATGCCTGCGCCCAGCCTCCCAGCTGAAGGAGGGCCAGCAGCGCCAGGCACTCGCAGAGCATCCTGAACCTCAAAATGGAAGTCTGTAAGGTAAGGAAAATAAAAGAGAAGTTAAAGCAGGAGACTCTCCATCCATGTGACACCTTTCGTTTTTTATTATCGTTTCTGACTTTCGTTCAAATAAATGACCCACCGACCCAGCAACCATTGAGGCGTATTTTAACCACTCATTAAACCACTAACCACTTCCAGTTCGGTGGCTGTTAATAATCGAGTTGTGGTCGGATTTCCACACAATCCCCAGAGAGACACCGACCAGGAAGGGGGAAATGGAAATGGAAATAATAATAACCAAGTAAAGTCGAGAAAGAAATCAAATGAAATGCATGACAAATTTTTAAAGGAAAAGCAGGAGAAAGACAGAAGACAGACCCCTGAAGACGGCGTAAAATGGGACAAATATGTGGACAAGTAAACAAGACTATTTACCTAAAAAACAAGACACAACCCGAAGAGCAGCAGGTGTGAGAGACAGGTGGAAATTGCCATCATTTGTGAGGATATTTGAGGATTGCATAACCGGAGAAGGAGGCCCAGGATGCCTGCCCAATGATGCAATGGAAATTAAAACAAAAAAAAAACAAAACCCCCGATGGAAATGAAAATGAAAAGGAAAAAGAAAATGCTAGTGGTAATGGTTGTGGTAATTAAAATGGAGCCTGCAGCGAAGATTTTTGCCCAATTTATGACAAGGAGGAGGAGCTGCTGCTGCTGCTGCTGCTGCTGCTGGCCAGCGGAGTACGCCATCTATTGAATCCATCGAAGCGTTTAATTTTCACTTAATTGCCGTAGTTAAATCATAAATTTAATGAGTGCCACAGAGTGCTGTAGAAAGCGGTGACGCGGTTGTCTTGTCTTGGAGCCGTTAGCGAAAATGAACTGTTAGATAATCTCTTTTGGAACGTGTGCAAAGTGGAGAGCAGGGAGCAGGTAGCAGGTAGCCAGGAGGAGCAGCAGCAGCAGCAGCAGCAGCAACAGCAACAGCAGCAACAGCAGCAGCAGCTTGTTATGGCCAAGCTATGCCACTTCGAACTGGCCCAACGGTGACTACGTGCCGGGAATTCTAAACGAGATCAGCAGCGTCCATCAGCAGCGACTAACTGCAGCAGTCTGGATTTTGCTGGATTTTGGAGTTGGAATGTTGTCAATGGAATGCTGTTGCTGTTACTGTGGAGATCTCTGCACTCGAATGACATTTATAACAGGGCAATGATACTTCACATTAACACTTGAAGAGAGGGGAATGCCAGTGAGTCCAGAAGTTCCACTGAAGCTGAAGCTAAAGATCTCAAAGAGGCAAGCTAAGAACCTGAGAACTTTTATGGTAAATCTCCATTTTAGGTTTAAAGCTAAGCTTAAGCCAAGTTTTATTACTGTCAGCCCTTGAAAATAACATAAAATCTTTATTTTAAGATTCCAGTTTACCAGATATCAACTTGCCTTGGCTGTTATTTATAAAAAACTCAAGTTACTTGGGTTATATTCAAATTAAATAGTATTTTCTACGGGTTTTTATAGAAACTGAACTATCACTTGATTCAAGATCTTGTTTATAATCTAGATTGTATTATAATAATTCTTTATAGAGGGTTTTTTGCCAGAAGTTGAATTATTATTATATATTTCCCACATTTCCTTAATTTAAAGATCCCAGTTTACCAGATATCAACTTGCCTTGGCTGTAATTTATATAAAACTCAAGTTACTTGGTATATATTTAAATTATAAAATTTAAAGAGATTTAAAGAGTATTTCCAACTGGTTTTTGTAGAAACTTAACTATCACTTGACTCAAGATCTTGTTTATAATCTAGATTTTATTATAATAATTCTTTATAGAGGATTTTTTGCCTGAAGTTGAATTGTTATTTAACATTTTCTACATTTTCTTTATTTAAAGAACCCAGCTTTCCAGATACCAACTTGCCTTGGCTGTAATTTATATAAAATCAACTGACTTTGGTTATAATTAAATTATAAAATTATTTAAGGAATATTTTCTACTGTTTTTTATAGGAACTCAACTATTACTATTATAATTCTTTATAGAGGGTTTTTTGCCATAAGTTAAATAATTATTTAACATTTTCTACATTTCCTACAACTCCCATTTCCATAGCCATTCCACCTTTGGCTTCGACTTCAACTCCAACTCCGACTTCTGGCAGCTTCCGCCTTTAATGTGCTCGCAAAAAAATTAAAACAGGCAAAGCTAGCAGCGAGATTGAGTGGCAAGTGGCAAGTGACTCTGGGAAAATTGTAAATTATGAAAAGAAAACCAGAGCAATCAATAGATGGACGATATCCCAGGCACAGGCCTGGGCCTAATAACGTTAATAATCGCTGGGAATTACTTAACACAGCTTTAATTGTTACCACACACTCGGTTGCCTTGCCGTTGTTGTTGTTGTGGTTACTTGTGCTCCACGTTTGCGTTTAATGCGCTTCAGTGACGTCGTCGTCGTCATCGTCATCGTTATCGTACCCCACCGGCTCTTTTCTGCTGGATTGGAAATGCACTCGTCCCAAGATTGACTCACATTTCGTGGGCCTCGTGTGCTGCCGCAATGGCAACAAATTATTTGCCTTTTGATTATGAAATTTAAATGCATTGGTTTGGTTGTCCCCCACTTTTAAGGCTTAATAATGGCTGTATGCAAAGCGGCATTGCGTATGCGCCATGTGGAGCGATGTAAGGCATTCCAATAGTTAGTTAGTTAAATGTCAACCGTTGAAATTTTTACAATCATGAATTTTGGGTTTGTGATTACGTGGAATTTTAGGTTTTTAGAGATTTTCTAGAAGATGTTCTCAGAATGAGACTGTTACTAGAGTTTTACCATCATAAAATTTGGTATGTGATTAACTCAGACTATTAAAAAGAGATTTAAAATAAAATTAGAAGGTAAAGGCTTAAAAACACAACAAAACTTGGTTGCCAGACTGAAGTAACTCGAGTTCTGCTTGAGTTAAAATAATGAAAGTTGGTATGCAATTATTTGGAATCATTATAAGCACATCTAACCAAGAAATCTAGATCTAATATTTAAACAGATCAAAAAACCAGGTGATAAACTGCAGTTTTGAGTTGCTGAGATCCTAAAACGGATATCTATTCAAGAAATCAAGAGCTACGATTGATATAGCTCACATTATCATCATTATATCACACAGACAATTAAAAACAAACAATTAAAATCTTAACAATCCCTTAATAAATAATTACTCAAATAAAAATCATTTAAGGGTCAAAGTTAACCTTAAGGTCACTGCAATGTGAAAGGAAACCCCTGCTTAAGTGAAGCTAAATTGTCACAAAAAAACCTAATATATTTATATTCGTGAGAAAACTCCCTTAAGATCTGTCTTCAGACCCTTGGCTCGAATGACTTTAACCCTGAAAATTGTACAGCAATCATGCGGCAATTTACAGTAACCATTGCAAATCGCAAAAAACAATAACAAAAAGTGGTAACAGAAGCACAGAGAAATAAAAGGCAAACAAAAGACAATTGTCTTTTGGCCCAAGTGGCGGGCGCTTCATTAGTTTGGCTTAATCAAGAGCAAGAGCAGCACTTAGCCTCGCCCGGAGCAGGGTCAACTTGATTAACTGGCCATTAATCTGGGTGGAGTCTGAAGAGGGAGCAGGTGTGGATGGATGGACAGATGGATGGACAGATGGATGGATTGATGGATGGAAGATGGTTTCTTGGAAGCCAAGTTAAACAAGAAAGAAACTGTGTCAACACAGAGACATCAGAGAGCATGGAGAGTATAATCTTTTAAATAAGAAAAATAATAAATAAATAATAATAATAATAAATAATAATAATAATAATAAAAAAATAAATAAATAAGAAAAATAATAAGTTAAATTGCATAAATTGCTTAAAATCAAGGATTTTTAGCTTTAGAAATAAATATTCAAACTAAAAATTACATTTTAAATTGTATTTATATTTATACCCTTGCAGAGGGTATTATAATTTTGGTCAAAAGTGTGCAACGCAGTGAAGGAGACATCTTCGACCCTATAAAGTATATATATTCTTGGTCAGGATCACCTCCTGAGTTGATATAAGCATGTCCGTCTGTCCGTCTGTCCGTCTGTCCGTCTGTCCGTCTGTCCGTCTGTCCGTCTGTCCGTCTGTCCGTCTGTCTGTTTCTACGCAAACTAGTCTCTCAGTTTTAAAGCTATCGACTTGAAACTTTGCACAAACCCTTCTTTCCTTTGCACGCAGTATATAAGTCGGAACGGCCGGGATCGGCCGACTATATCCTATAGCTGCCATATAACTGATTGATCGGAAATGGTATAACTTCGGTGTTTTTAGAGTTAGAGAATTCAGATTTTATACGAATGCTATTGTTGGCAACATAATACGACATACCAAATTTCATAAGGATCGGCCGACTATATCCTATAGCTGCCATATAACTGATTGATCGGAAATGCTATAACTTCGGCGATTTTAAAGTTATAGAGTTCAAATTTAGTAAGAATGCTATTTTTGGCAAAATACTACGACAAACCAAATTTTATCAGGATCGGCCGACTATAAGATATAGCTATAGATATAANTTTTCGATTTTTCAGTTATATTATTATATCTATAGCTATATCTTATAGTCGGCCGATCCTGATAAAATTTGGTTTGTTGTAGTATTTTTCCAAAACTAGCATTCTTACTAAATTTGAACTCTATAACTTTAAAATCGCCGAAGTTA
>VNJQ01001407.1:0-28238 GCA_008042515.1 Drosophila truncata | reverse complement strand
TATTGCAATAAAAAATTACCAAATATCATGGCCAAGCACCATCACTGACTGTTCTACACGTTCCTTGCTCATACCTCGAAAAATTTAGCACGGTTATTTCACACATTTTCCAATTTAAGATATGCAATTTAAAAGACTAAGCTTTGTCAACTGATGCTCGCTGCCCAATGCAAGTTTGCATGCATTTCTAACTTTCCACTTTAAAAATCTGTCTGAAATTATAATACCCTGCAAGGGTATTACAAAAGGAAAAAAACATAAAATATGAAAAAAATATATATACACAAACGAAAACGCATTGAGCTATGAAATTAAAACGAAATTCTTAAGTAATAATGAATGGCCTAATCTCAAATTTGATGAAAATCTGTTGTGTAACAGCCGAGTTATGATTTTTTCTATTATTTCCCCGATTGTTCCGGCCAGGCCGAATCTCAAATTTTATGAAAATATGTTGAAGTTGTAGAACACTAACTGTAAAGTTTTATTCAGATAGATTTAAAAGTTACGGACTAGTTTGCGTAGAAACTGACACACGGACAGACAGACAGACGGACAGAAGGACAGAGAGACAGACGGACATGGCTAGATCGACACGGCTGTTGATGCTGATCAAAAATATATATGCATTATGTCGGAGATGTCTTCTTCACTGCTTTGCAAACTTTTGACTGAAATTATAATACCCTGCAAGTGTATAAAAATGTTGTAAGTTAGAGTCCACTGCCCATTTATTTTTTTTTAGTTCTCTTTAGTTATGTGGCATATTCTGGCTTTAGCGTTGCACTAATTCGGGGCGACAGGATGCCATACGTCATTTTTAATCTCCAAAAGTTCCATCATTCCACTTAGCGGAACTTCATATTTGGCCAATTGCGATTTCAGATTACCCAATCAATTTTTCAATTGGACTCATATCCGGAGGCTGTTTTGGCTACTTCGTGGACTGAAATTTTTCCTTGTAATATCAAACTTTTCACCAAAAAGGACGTATACTTTGAGTCAATCTCTTGCAGAAAATTGAATTTTTCAGTGGAAATACCCATATTTTCGCGGAGCTTTTGAAAACATAGATGTAAAATGAAGAAAAACTTGTGTCCCGCGTCTAATCGCCCTATGAAACTTTTTTTTATAAAAAGAAGAAAATATTTCTTAGTCTATGTTTTAAATTTCAGCTGCAACTTTTTGAAACCTTCTGAACTATTCGCTTTTTTGTATATTTATACCCTTGCAGGGTATTATAATTTCAGTCAGAAGTTTGCAACGCAGTGAAGGAGACATTTCTGACCCTATAAAGTATATATATTCTTGATCAGGATCAACAGCCGAGTCCGTCTAGCCATGTCTGTCTGTCCGTCTGTCCGTCCGTCTGTCCGATTATAGGCAAACTAGTCCCTCAGTTTTAAAGCTATCTGAATGAAACTTTATAGGTAGTCTTCTATATGCTCTCACTCCTACATAAGTCTGAACGGGCCGGATCGGACGACTTAATCATATAACTGCCATAGGAACGATCGAAAAAATTGTTGAAAAAAATTGTTTAGTTTTCAACATATAATCACCGAATTTGATATTTGGCCATTTATTATTGTTTCAGAATTTCGTATTAAATTTCGTGAAAATCGGACGATTATATCTTATAGCTGCCATAGAAAAAATCGGGAACAGTAGGAACAACCGACAAAAATTTCGAAACAAAATTTTATTTCCCTGTTTTTGAGCATATTTTCATCAAACTTTAGATTTGGTCACTTAATATTATTCCAGAATTTTGATTTAAATTGTATGACAATCGGACGACTATATCATATAGCTGCCATAGAAACAATCAGGGAAATAATAGAAAAAATCATAACTTCGCTGTTATTCAACTTATTTTCACCAAATTTGAGATTCGGCAATTCAATTTTATCTTAGAATTTCGTTTTTAATCTGTAATCTGCATGGGTATACATATAAACTTCGGTAAGCCGAAGTTAGCTTCCTTTCTTGTTTAAACTGGTGCAGAGGAGGGTATCCGTAAAGGATCTACCTGGCCCCGACACCCTGGTATCGACGCCGAGGGTACAGTCTCCGCCACCCAGTGGCGTGAACCTCGGCAGTCGAGACCCGTTCGGGTTAAGGTTGAGCTGGTCCGGTTCCTGGCACCGGCCGCTCCAAGGCCCTACTACTCGTAGGATCCTGCCAGGGCGTCCTTGACCCCGTTGTCCGGGTATCGGATCAAAACAAAGACGCCGGCGGGGCACAGATTCGGCGGCCACGTCATCCGTGTGCCTCCCGCTATGATCGGAGGAAATACTGAAACGGCCCCGTCTATCGGGCACCGCTTCCAAATCGAGGATGTCCCCCAATGGCCGTGGCGTTTGCGGCCCAGGATATAGGGACCGCTCCCGCCTTGGCCAGCGCGCCAGGTTGTGGGACCTGAAAGAGAGGAGGAAAAGGAACGGGAACCCTAATAGGAAGACGCAGCTAAGAAGAAATATAATACTTTGTCCTTAACTCTCCCCCGCCAATGGGATTCCCGCGAGGGAAATGGGCACCGAGGCCCAGCTCACCAACTCCTCTAGCCGGTCATCATGGGAACCCACCTATCCACCTATCCTGGGTGGCTTCTTGCTTCGTCGTCCTGGGCGGCTATTTGACCGAGTCAGGCCGCGAGTCTCGGATCCGCGAGGACTTACGTGTCCACTTTGCGAACCATGGGCGTGACTGTACCCTTTCGACTCCGTAGTTGACTCCGTTTTTCAGATCTGACTTCTGGGCACGTCCGTACCCTTCGCACTCCCGAAACTGACTTCTCTGCCACCGATCCCCTCGCTGCTGCCGGCGTTCTCGCCCTCGCCTGACGCGAAGCTTGTTTGCTTGCGTGGCAGCGTCGGGCTCCGGCCCCTTCGACTCTTCGGCTGCGCTCGGCACGTGTCGCTGTCGGCACTATTGCCAAGGGTTTTTTCGGCAGCCGAAGGCCTCACGTGCCGCTGGTGGCGTGATGCCGTGGGTTTTTTCCACTGCCGAAGCTCGCTCGGATGCCTACACGTGCTGCCGTCGGCACTGTTGCTAAGGGCTTTTTGTCGCCGGCGATCGGCGCTACCACGAGTGGGCTCTGCCGCTCCCGCTATGCTTGGCTCTGCCAAGGGTTGACATTGCCGTGTGTGTGAGGCTGTGCCGCTGTGGGTTTGCCGTGTGTGTGTGGATCGTCTTGGCTGGTGTGTGAGCATGGTAGCATGATGATCGTGGTCGGATCGCGCATGTTGCACCCGGCTGATAACGATGATGATGATAGACGTGGCGGCGGGCTGACGGCGATGATGATGATCGTGTTCAGCGCGGGTGTTCTGTGCCCGGCCGACGATGATGATGGCAGGAGGCGGGTTTGGGCACATCTGACCGTTGATGATGATGGTTCTGATTAAGGTGGGTTTGGACAACGCCTGGTCTTGACGATGGCTGCGGTGTGTGTACACACGGCTGTGTGGGTAGTCCCTAGCCTAAAATTTACAAACGCCCTCCTTGAGTCTTTCTCTGCGTCGCCTATAAATAAATTAAATCTAAGACTGAGCCTAACCTAACCTAACCGTACCCTAAATCCTTAACTATATTTACAGATATGTACAGGTACAGTGCCGCTCAACTGAATAGGTTTGACTTTTATATTGAGTTCGAAGCGTTGTATCTTTGTAACAAACACTCCGATTAAAGCGAAATATATTTTTTTGTGTAAATAAATTAGTTATTTTTAATATAGGAAAGTATTAGTTCTGTAAGTTTTGTTTTTATAGTATTTTTATTATTTTTTAAAAAACGTAAGAAAAAATACCCCTTTGTTTTCCCCGACGAAAAGACTTTCAACCTCGATAGACCCGAAGGATATAATTAATATCTCTACTAGAATATATATTTTTTAAGTCGTCGTCACACTTGTGAATGGCGTGGGACGCAATATCTTGTTATGGGAGATACGATCTCCCGTTTGTCTTTTACTCCTTGTACCACTTTATGTGTTCTCGAGCAAATCGAAGTCAAGCTGTCTACTGAGCCTCATTTAAATGTATTTTTTGTTTATTTTTAATCTCTCCAAGTGTTTGGCGCTACGAATATTTAATTTTACCGTGACCCCACTAGCATTCACACGACATTTTTGCCAATTTTGCCTGCAGAAAGGTTGTAATTTGAGGCAGTTCGTCGCATAAGTTGCCCCTCCGATCCTGTAGGTGCATATTTTATTCCTAGATTTATTTTTCTTATAGTATGCATCATTACAAACGATATTACAGACAACTTTTTGATTTTTCTCAAAACTAATTGCAGTAGTCTAAATATTGAGTAACAAAATATTTATTTAAACATTTTTATAACCAGTTAATGGTTTTCCTTGACCCATTTTAGAAAAAACTAATAGTATATGGTTTAAATATAGAGTTATGAAAGAATCCACATCTTTTCATTCACGCAGACAAACAAAAATTAAAATTAAAAGTTTTAAACCTATTCTGATGAGCCAAAAAAAAGGGTTATTTTATCTTATGTTTTTGAAAAAATAATAAAAATAGTGTAAAAACAAAACTTACAGAACTAATACTTTCCTATATTAAAAATAACTAATTTATTTACACAAAAAAAATTAAAATTAAAAGTTCTAAACCTGTTCTGATGAGCCAAAAAAAAGGGTTATTTTATCTTATGTTTTTGAAAAAATAATAAAAATAGTGTAAAAACAAAACTTACAGAACTAATACTTTCCTATATTAAAAATAACTAATTTATTTACACAAAAAAAATTATTTCGCTTAAATCGAAGTGTTTGTTACAAAGATACAACGCTTCGAACTCAATATAAAAGTCAAACTTATTCAGTTGAGCGGCACTGTATATACATATGTTTGGCGGAACAATGGGTTCTTTACAAAGCAAATGCAATTAATCGAGTTATTATAGTGAAAACATATGTTCTGCGTTATTGTTTTAAGATTTTAAGATTTTAATGATGTTAAAATTTTGTAATTTCAGCGGTACCTGAAATGGCATTTATTCATGCTCTTGCAGCCGCAACTGTGACCAGTTTTATAGCACGTGCTTGCAGGGATGGCCAATTAGCTTCCTGTGGTTGTTCTCGCGGCACTCGGCCGAAACAACTTCATGACGATTGGTCCTGGGGCGGATGTGGTGACAATCTGGAATATGCCTATAAGTAAGTATAAAAGCGCTTTACTTACTTAACACGCACATACTTTATGCATAACATGGCTAGATGGACATACAGTCGGGTGTCCCGATAGTAGAATACTCTATACCATTACAAAGCGCCGCTCGATTTTGTTCCCTATTATATTCAAATGGGTATCCCGGGAACACCTCGTGGAGGTCATTGCAGATGCACTGCGATTTTATTTTTTGTATTACTCAGTATTAAATTCTGTAATTATTTTGATTTACAGGAAAAAAATTAAAAAAAAAGTATTTCCTAAAAATATAGAAACTTTGACTTGGGTCCTGTCCTCCCCGTGAATTGAATTCCGGACAACTTGCAATTACTCTAACGAACGTTAAAAAAATAGCTATGACTTTGTTTCGCTGCATGTATGCATGCAAAGAATGTGACAATTGCTAGTGTATTGATGCGTGTTTAAGCGCGTGCCAAAATCATATAAAACAAAAAAGAAGGCAAAAAACTAAAAAACGGAGAAAAACTTAGATATAATGCAAACTTAACTGCAACTTAGTCAGATGCACCACCAACCAGTTCGTCATGAGCAATCTTAATAGCTTTTTTTTACGTTGCTTTTATTTCTTCTCTTTGCGAGACTAAGAAGTGGTAATAAATCTTATATTTTAACATAACTAACAGTCGTATTGACTGTTACAGAGTTAGAAGGCCCTAAAAATCGATTGCTGGGTTGGGAGGTCGTTACGTCGCAGACGGGATCCGCTAGAAATCCGAGTCAATCCCCGAGCGAGGGGAAGACAGTTTTTCTTTGTAGGACTCTTAATGCTTCTGGATTTCGTATTTCACTGCGAGGATGCCCAAATCCCGGTGGATGTTTTTGTTGCGAACATACCAAGGTGCCCAGTGATTGTTCTCAAGATTTTTGGTTGTGCGCGCTGTATAATGTCTATGTTGCTGCTGCCGAGTGCGCTTCCTTGTGGAACTCCCGCTTCGATAATGTAGTCGCCCGAAGTAGATGCGTTGCATCTCACTCAGAATGCCCTATTGTAGAGGTATGATTCCAGTAGGTTGTGGGTGTATGTTGGCAAATACGTTTTAATTTTGTGCATGAGTCCATTAAGCCAGACTCGGTCGAAAGCTTGAGATACGTCGAGAAAAAAAGCGCTACAGTATTCTCGCTGTTCGAAGGCTAAGCGTATTTCTGATGTTAATCTGTTCACTTGTTCGATGGTTCCGTGGTTTCTTCGGAAACCAAATTGGTGTGCCGGGATAATATTGCGAGCTTCCAGATGTGGTATTATGTAAGTTTATTTTGTGGGTTTTAAGTTTTTATTCTTTTTATTTGATTTTAGTTTTTTATTCTCGTAGATTTGGTTGATTTTAGTTTAGTTTTAAGTCCATGATCTATTTATTATATTTAAGTAGCCGTAAGTTAAACTATCCAGGTTGACATCATCTTAAGAACTAACTTATGCTATGCTGTACTTCGTTATCTTAAGTAAAAGCTTTTTTGGCAATAAAAGGGAATTCAAAAAAGTGGCTGAATGCACGTAGGCAAATCGGCGTTCCTTTTTAGATCATTAGCTGGCTGCTTGGTTGCTAAGCCAGAGAAAAGCGACGGTCTACGATCGCGAATGACTATAAATGATAGAAAATGTGAAATAGAAAAACTAAATTACACTGAGAGATATTATAGATACATAACTCCTCCCTTTTACGTCGTCGTTAATGTTTACAATTTAAACTTAAATTTGTAAGGTGTATAAAGAAGTCGCAAAATTTTTCGTTAAAGGCTTGAATACAAATATTACAAAAATATGTAAGATTATTATGTTTTTTTTTCTTTTTAATTAAATTCAATAAACCTAAGATTGTTCAGTATTATTACTTACATTATTACTATTATTATTTGTGCAATCATTTGAGTATTTAGTGTTTCTAATTAATTTTTTCCGTTTAAATTTAGATCTATGTCGTCTTATGTTTCTATTATTAATATATTCTTTATAAAGAGTATCATCTATTTTTTCAATTTGTTTTATTTATCGTTTTAATTGCAAATCTACTTTAGCTAAAGCTGTATAAATTTAATGTTCTTTTCTCATCTTATTTAGTTGCTTGAATTTATCTTCTTCATTTTAGGTTATTCATTAAATAGAAATATTGAAGCAGGATTTTGGCCTGCACAGTGAATTGTTTTATAACTATAATTATAAATAATTTCTTTCATACCCATTGCAATGGTTTCCAATTTTCCTTTCGTTCTAATTATTTAAGTCGCATTTTTTCATTAATTGTTCGATGGCAACGTTCAGTATCAGCTATTCCATTTTGGTACTTGTTATTTCAATTTCTATATTTTCACTTTCTAGTCATAATCCTAATGATCTACTTGTCATACCAGGGGCTTGATGTATTTGTAAGATTTTTGGTTTGCCTAAAAAATTGAAAACTTTTAATAATGCCTTTTTTGTTTTAATCCAATCAGTCGAAGACGTTTCAATTGCTGAGAGAAATTTTGATTTTAAAGCTATGCAAGTTAGAAAAGTTCGATTATTTGTAAGGAAGTAGTTAATGACGAATTATCTCTTATATTATCTATTCTATTGGGTTTGCAAGAAAGTCATGTCGTTTTTTTTCAATATTTTCAAAGATGATTTATTTATATCAGGACTTATAATTAATCAACTTTTGGTCTTTTTCAGCAAAGAATCGAGACAAGTGGTTTTTGACAGCCTCATCTGAATCAAAGTTTTTACCATTTAAAGAGTTTTGAAGAGAGCGAAACAATTGGTAATCTGAAGGTGCTAAGTCCGGACTATAAGGTGGATGTGGTAGCACTTCCCAATTCAGCTCCGTTAATTTTTGCCGAGTGACCAAAGATGTGTGGGGCCTAGCGTTGTCATGGTGAAAGACTATACCCTTGCGATTAGCTAGTGCCGGCTCCTTTTCCTTAATTTTTTCCGCCAAATTCCGCCAAACCTGTATTCATTCCGTCCCAGCAGCACAAAATGCACTACACCCTTCCAATTCCACCAAACAGACAGCATAACTTTCCTCTGATGGATATCGGCCTTTGATGTGGCTTGGGCTGGCTCATCTTTCTTGCTCCATGATCTATTTCGTTGGACATTATTGTAAACAACCCACTTTTCGTCGCCAGTAATGATCCGCTTCAAAAAAGGATCGTTTTTAATCCGTTGCAGCAGAAAATAGCAGATGGTGATACGCTTAGTTAGGTGAATTTCTTTTAAGTTATGCGGAACCCAAACATCGAGTTTGCTTACGTAGCCAAGTTTCTTCAAATGGTTTTCAACCGTTGTACGCGACACACTGAGCTTATCTGACATCTCCCGCGTTGAATAACGCCGGTTTTCATCCAGCAAAGCCTGAATTTGTTCGTCAAAAACGGCCAATGGTCGACCAGAACGTGGGGCGTCTTTAACACCAAAATCTCCAAGCCTGAATTTGGCAAACCAGCGCTGACATTGGCGATCACTCATGGCATCTTTACCATACACTTCGCACAATTTTTCGCGAGCTTCGACTGTTTTTTTTCCCTTTCGGAAGTAAAAAACCAAAATATGCCGAAAATGCTCACTTTGGTCCTCCATGTTTAATTTGCTATAGCTTCCACAAATGTTATCGAATAATGACCAAATTTTCCAAATTTCATTACTAATCAGAATTTTGTTCCATTTATGTTAGAGGATCACATGGGAAGGAGTATTTTCCCACGCCATTTTCCAACTTCCGCGCGAGGTGGCCCGCGCGACCTGGTACACAGGCCACGGGGAGACGCCAATCGAGTTCAAAAAAATACAAATTGTAGTCCGAAGGATGAGTACTAAATGGGTTATAACATATTTGCCCTCCCTGAGTGTTTTATCGCTTAAAAAATTAACGAAAATGCCTTACTTTTTAAGGGCTCGACTCTGATGTTATTAGAAAATTAATTTCCTCATTTATAGAATAATTAAATGCGATATCATCTAGGGTGTTGTCCAAATTTTCGACATCCCCATAATCAATCATATCTTTGTTTATTTCCTCATCGCTCTTTTCTAATATATTTTCAGCCTTCTTGGAAGTAAAATGAAAAATGATGTTATTTAATTTAACATATTCTTTTTAAAGTTTATCTCAGCTCCTGTTAAATCTAATATATTTTTCCCTATCAAAATATCATATCTAGAAGAAAAGTCATGAACGAATAGCTTTAATTTTCCAAATTTTATTTTGTTCAATGTTATATTTCCCATCGTTGTAAATATTACCTATGATTTGTTTCATGCAGTTGAGAATTTTTTAATATGTTTGGTTTAATTAAACTAATACTAGATCCAGTATCTACAAGACAATTATATTCTATATTACTAAATTTTAATTTAATTTAATTTTAATTTAATTTAGCGGAAGCGATTTCTGTGGCACCCCCGATTGCTATAGTCTTCATTTTGTCTATCGGGGGTGCCACAGAAATCGCTTCCGCTAAATTTCACTTGAATTTCATTCCGCGGTGCCACAGCCACAATCCGCGGAAGTATTTTATAAATAATGTATTTTATGAAATAATCAGCGCTCGATCAGCGCTAAATCCGCTAAAGTGTAGTGCTGCCAACTCGTTTGATTCTGTTTTTCGAAGTTTTTTCTGTTTTTACGCGCCAAAAATTGAAATTTTTATTTTGTTTTTATTAGCTGTTTAAATTAATTAGCTATACACAATTAAATTTAAATATTTAAATTAAATTTTAAATTAATAAAACCCGTTGCTCTGCAATGATAAAATATAAAATAATGTTAAACGAACATTAGGGAAATTTGAATTTGAGAGGGCTGCCACCCTCAGCAGCCAAGTTCGAAAAGGTTTGCTAACATGCTAAAAAAATGAAATCACTCGAAGTGCTGTGGCACCGCGGAAATATTTGCGCGGAAATGGTTTCCGCGGAAAGCAAAATCCCTAGTGATTTCTGTGGCACCCCTGTATAATTTCTTAAATTATTTTGTTGCTGTTCTAAATTATATCCGTAGTTATAATTTTGTGGAAATCGATGAGTATCAAAATGTTGATTTCTGTTTTGACGAGATTGGATTTTTTTCTTTAATAGGGTATTCCCACACAGTTCCATCTGCCTTCCCCCATCCGTTGGCCGGATGTTCCATATGATTTTCTCCATCCGAACGTTCTCATTTCGTTCCACATCCGTTGTACATCAAAAATTTATTTTCTTTTTTCTTTGACTTTTAACTCAGAATTCTTCTCTGTTGAAATTTTTTAATTGAGAATTGGAACAATTTAATTGGAACATATGAAATAGATCATATGAAATGAAACATTTTGATTGGAACATATGAATTGGAACATAGGAATTGTTCAACACGTGGGAAATTTAAGGTTCCGCATCAAGATATAAAAGTTGATCCTGAAGATTCTCCCTCCTTCAGGGGAACACAGCGCTCGGGAAGTCTGCCTCCTGAAAGCTCCCTAACCTGAGCAATGACAAGGAAATTGTAGGAAACAACTAGTTTTTAATTTCAAACATTTATTTAATTAATACGATCTAGAAAATGTTGGGCAATTGCAGATCTTATTCTCTCTGCAGGTTGGTTTAAATCTTCAGACATGTTACTACGATTTGGTTGATCCTGTGGGGATTAGCTTTCAGCTGCCAATTATCTCTGATAACAATGTTCTGCTCATTTATTCTGCAAAATGCAACAGGTTAATTGTTATTGTTTTTGTAGTGACTTTCATGCCCCTTGCCAATAAAGCGAAACCTGGCTTTCAAATGGCCAAATGCATTTTTAACATCTGTAAGTGCGCTGTTCCAAGGATGCAGTCCTAGAAAATGGGTATGGCTTCATCAGCGTTTGGGAAAATCGGAAAGCCGAGTCCCCAATAAGCAGCAGCGGGACTTTTATGCCACAGACGTCCTTCGTTTTTTCTGAAGGATTGGATTCGAGCTTAATTTCCTTGCCAGGCTACAATTTTAAATAATTCTGGAGTCGTTGCATCGCCTCCAAATCTTCGTCTTCTTTTGAGTAAACCGATATTAGAGCCTTCGCCAATTTTAGGGTTTGCTGTATTACAGCCAAAACGGCAAAATCTTCCATATTTGAACACATTTTTTACGTATTGTATGAGTGACAGCTGCCAAATCGGATGGGGGATGTAGATGTAGCTCTATGGGAATACGAGTCTCACATCTGAGAAAAATCCCAACGGGTTCAAACGGATGGACTGTGTGGGATTAGGGCATAAGTTGTCATATTTATGAAAAGTAAGTAAAATTCATAGGAGCCTAAAAAAAATTTTTTTTTAAATAAGCTGCGAGAAAATAAAAATTGGTATGCACTTATATAAAAAATTGTGGTTTCATTAATCATAAAAAAAAGACACTGGGTGTACATGTGAGAATATTGAGTACAAATCATTATAACTTGCACAGAGTACTCTGAGGGGTTCATGCATTCGCCTACCTATATTAATTCGTTTTGACCGTGATATTTTTTTTATATATAAAAAAGTGAAATTGAGAAAAGTACTTGCACACCATTTACAATGCCGCTCAACTGAATACATTTGATTTTTTTTTTGAAGCGTTGTATCGTATTCGTAACAAACTCTCCGATTTAACCGAAATATATTCTTTTTGTGTAAATAAATTTGCATTAGCATTTTACATTTACTTCTGTTCATACTGCAATAACTTTTAACGCCATCTGTGATCGGTTATGCCAAAACTTACAAAGTTTTTATATTTTTAAATTCGGAATTGGTAGTCGGTGATAAAATTTGTTTATTTAATTTGTAGTTTTTGAATTGTATGTATAGGGGTACTCAACATTAGAATTTGGTTTAGCTTAGTAGTGCAGTTGGTAAGCCGCCGGTCTGTATATTTTATGTTAATGGGTTCAAGTCCTAGTCGGGATGCACGAAATATTTGTGAGTATATTTTAAAATGGGAATTATATTTACTAATTATGTATGATGATTTATACAGGCAGGTTCCAATTTGCATTCTGAAGAAAAGTGTTGTTTCGGACTTCCCTTTAACATTTTGTACGAGATGTTAGACGGGGAACATGGAAATTGAGCAGGCCTAGTAGGTAGGGGGTCTCCACCGTGTATAAGTTTATGTACGCTTAGGTAGAGAAGGTAAGTTAATTAAGAGAAGTCTACTAGAATAAGACGGCAATCTTAGGCCAGCATCCCAGGATGCGGTTACTATGGAGTCTGAATTGAGAACTCCAGATACAAGAACCGTACTCCAATATGGGGCGAACTAACAAAGTAAAAAGGGTCATCGTTACATAAGGAGAGTCAAATTCCTTTGCCCACCTATTAATGAATCCAAGCATGCCTCTGGCTTTGTTAAGCTTTAGGATCCAAGCGGACCCCCAGGTAATTTACCAGAGTTATTCTTTCCAAAGAGCAGTCGTTAAGTGTATAAGTGGCAGACAGGGGTGAGATGCGTAAAAAGGGTCTCACTTTGCATTTAGAGCTGTTGAGATGTAAAGCATTAGCATGGCACCCTGATTGGAAGTTGTCAAGATCCGATTGTAAGTCTGATTGGCATGAACTATCCCTATACTACACGCAAAGTTTAACATCATCAGCATAAATAAGTACTCTGGATTTGGTTAAAACTTGCGGGAAGTTATTGATTAATGATGTGAATAGAAGTGGTCCAAGCTGGCTACCCTGTGGGACGCCAGATGTGACCCTGAGGCTGTTGGATAGAACGTTTCTAAACAGAACCTTTTTAGTCCTGTCACTTAGATAACTTGAAATCCATTTAAGAAGATCACTAGGAAGCCCCATAGAATGAAGTTTCCTAACCAGAAAAGAATGATTGACCAAGTCAAAAGCTTTACTGAAGTCCGTGTGAATAACATCGGTTTGAAAGTTACGTTGTAAGCCCCTTATAACAAATGAGGTTAGTTCCAAAAGATTTGTCGTGGTTAATATTCGCCTCATAAAATCATGCTGACATGGAGAGATGACGGATCTGCATAGATGTTGCAAGTGGGGAGCAATTACATTCTCGAAAAGTTTGGGAATTGACGATAACTAAGAGAACCCTCTAAAGTTACTTGCATCCGATTTGCTACCTTTTTTGTGGAGAGGAATAACAAATGATTCCCTCCAAATAAGGGGAAATTCTGATGATTATAAAGATAAGGTAAACAGTTTAAGGGGTTACACAGCGCCTCGGAAAAATACCTAAGCACAGAGCCCGGTATTCCGGACCTGGTGAATAAACTGGCTTAACGCGTTGAAGATCTAGAATAAGTGAGCTTTCATTTAAAATAGGACTGAAAATTAAGTTCGAATTGGGCATAGCGGAAGAAAGTATCTGATCTAAAGTAGAGGACGAATATGTAGTTTTTAAAAACCCAGCAAAAAGATCGGCTATTACCTGATCAGAATTTGCTGTAGTATTCCTAAATGAAAACGAGGAAGGATATATGTTAAGCTTACGTTTAGTGTTAACAAAGCTATAAAACTGTTTTGGGTCCTGCGTAAACTGGACCTTACAACGAGTCAAATAATTTTTATACAACTCAGAGCGTTAATCACGGTAAAGTTAGACAGAGCACACACTAAGAGGAAAAATAAGTTTTAGAGCCGGTGAGTTTATTTTTATTATAAAGCCTAGATTTTACATTTTTTAAGCGTTTCAGCTCTTTGTTTGAGAGTGTTTAGCCTCTGATAGTCAGCCTTTTGAAAACAGCAAACTTTGTTTAATCTTCTACCAGATGTAGTTTCTAAAACTGTCCCAGTATCGATACACTTCGAAATTTGAATATTAAGGATCTACACGCTGCGTCATTGGAGGAACTCTGATTAGGTTTACGCCTGCAGGATCGGATACAAAGCATAGATCCAGTAAGCGGTTTAAAGAATTAAATACGTGGTTAACTTGAGACAAAGATATATCAAGCAAGCCGTTAATGAGATCATGCTGTGCCGTACTCTGAAGGATATTTGACAACGCCATCGTAGACCAACGAGCCCCCGGTATATTGAAGTCACCTAGAGTCACTAATTGGTCCCTATCAGAAAGCCTTCTGGAAACTGCCTGAATTGCCGAAAGGTGCTTCCAATAGGTTGGCTCTTTTGAAGATTGAGGAATGTAAGAGCAGGTTACATAAATAATGGTACCTGTGAAAGATAATTTACCGCAAATGAATTCAATGTCCAAAAAATCATCAGATACAACCTGTTCAGAGATAAGGCAAGAGTCAACGGCAATTTAAACTCCGCCACCACGCTGAGAAAGAGGGTCTAATCTGCAAATTGTGTAGTTACTCGGGTAAAAAACGGAGCAAAAAATCTCCGGTTTCAACCAGGTATCGGTAAACACAATTACCTGGGATGCGAAAGAAAAACTATCAGAATACAGTTTAAAGAGCTTGTAAGGAAGTGGTTAGTTTTTTGGGACAGAAGGTACGGCGGTGAGCACTGCGTCTTGTGACGGCCTGGGTAGTTGTACTCCCAGAACCGGTTTCTCGTACTCCTTGACTACAACGTGCTCGGGCCAGAAGTCACCCGAGCAAATAGTATATGGAAGACTAGCTGCTAAGTTTCATTCAGATAGCTTTAAAACTAAGGGACTAGTTTGACTAGTATAATCGGACAAATGCTGATGATATATACATATATACTTTATACTTTATAGGGTCTCCTTCACTGCGTTGCAAGCTTCTGACTGAAATTATAATACCCTGCAAGGGTATAAAAATAATGGAGAAAAAAAGTATGCAACAACGGGATTGGGGAGCCATACTCACCGTTTCCCCCGTGAATTAGGGAAAAATGTGGCATAAATGCATAAAATAAATTATTCGAGGTGCCAAACTCTTGAAAAGAATGAAAAAAAAAAAGCTCAATGATGCACGACTTGATTTGCCCGAACAACGAGTGGAAGATTATAGTCTTCTTCAACGAAAAGAAGTAAAGCCTCGATGGATCTAACCTAAGAAAACATTTTTTAAGTCGTCGCCACACTTATGAATGGTGTAGAAAGTATGGAGTTCCAGTTTGTCTTTGACTCCTTGTTTTACGTATGTGACATTTTTGACACCCGATTTTTTTTACGGCAACGAAAATAGGGTGTGAGTAACCACTCGACGAAAAATTCTCGGGGTTTCGTAACACAAGTTTTTAGGCGAATCATGTTTTGATTGAATGTGTCTATTAATGCTGAATATCAAATGCTTACGAAATAAGTGCGTAAAAGAGAGAACACAACAATCGAGCTAAGTTGCTAGGATGCTATCGTTTTTTCTTCTGATTGCTTATGTTATCTTTCTCTTTGGTTTCACATATTTAAACGAGCGAACTTCCTAGAACTCTAAAAGTTGAGTAAAAATATAATTGAAATAATATTTTGGTTACAAATGCTAAATATAAAAAGTTATAAGTTTGACTTTTAAGATCTTAAAATTATTTAAGTTTGGGTGATTTGACCACCCGTTCGTTTAGCATTTGGTTTTATTTTTATCGGTTGCTTGTTTCTTTATTCGTTATGAGTGCGAGTACCACCGGCACCAGTCAACGAAAAGTACCAGGTATAAAATGCATAAGAACAATCGGTTAATATGTGATCGGGTGCTCGGTGGACATGATAGTCGTTATATTCTTGCAAACTATTTGATTTTACTTTGTTTGCCGGCACAAAAATTTGAATAAGTGTGAATAAAGTGGTCAATAGTGGCACTCTTTTCGTTCTCTTATACTGACATGACTTATGTAAATTCACAAATTGTTGTAAAATAATATATGAATTTCCTTTTATACAGATTTGCTACGGAATTTATAGATGTTCGCGAAAAGGAAGCTAATAGAGAAACTAGAAATGTTAATCGTAATAGAGAACGCGAAGGAATTCAAAGAATCAGAATGCATGCTGACGAAACAAAAGTTCCTGAAGATTTTATAATTGATGTGGAAAAGAGTGAAAAGGACATCCAACAAACAGAGAACAAAAAATCATCCGAAATTCCAGTCAACGATAATAACAGCGGTTCGAGCACACACAAGGACTTATTAGAGCTTCAGCAGCGTATTACTAAGGAAATACTTAATTCGAAATTAAAAGAAAGTGAAATGCTAGAATTAAAGGTAAGATTTGATTTTTGTTTCTTATTGTGGTGATAGCTATGATACAGACCGGAAACCAAGTAGAAATCAAATAATTTAACATGCTCAACATGTGAAAAAAATATATATATTTGATTGTAACTTGACTTTTACTAATCAATGATTAGCATAGTTGTAAATAACATCCTAGTTTTCATTCAGAGCAGATGAGCATATGCAAAACAAGATGGACATACAGTCAGATTACCCTATACCATTACAAGGCGCCGCTCAATTTCGTTACCGATTATATTCAAATCGGAATCGAGGGACAACACGTGGAGGTCATTGCAGATGCAATTGGATTTTATTTTTTGTATTTCTTAGTATTAATACTGTAATTTAATATTTTAATATTCAGGAAAAAATTAAAAACAAATTGTTTCCGAAAAATATAAAAACTTTGACGTGGGTACGGTCCTCCCCGTGAATTGAACTCGGGACAACTTGCAATAACTCTGATGAACGTTTTAAAAATAGCTCTACGTTGTTACATTTTGTGTATGCCGCAAAGAATGTGACCATTGCAAGTGTATTGGTGCATGTGTTATTTGGAGCCCTCTTGTATACATAATATGTATAAAGTAAAAAACATATACCTCCGCTATTTATGGCACGATTGTAAATTTAGGCAATCAGTTTATTTTGATAAAATACATCAAAGTTTTGATATAAGAAGTCTAAATCCCAAGTTTGGAGTCTTATAGTCTTGTAGTCTCTAAGATCTAGGCGTTCATACAGACAGACAGACAGACGGACAGACGGACAGGCGGACTCCTTAAGTAGTCCTGACTAATATTTAGGTAACTTTTGGGTGTCTGCCACGCCTCCTTCTGCCTGTTACAGAATATCGCACTCGCACAATATTTAATACCTTTGTACCTTTGGTACAGGGTATACAAAATTTTGTTTTGTAACTAATCAATCAATTAGCATATGTGTAAATAACTCCTTCAATCAGAAGTTTGCAACGCAGTGAAGGTATCTGAATGAATCTTTGCAGTTAGTCTTCTATATACTCTCACTCGTAAATATGTCGGAGCGGGCCGGATCGGACGACTATATCATATAGCTGACATAGGAACGATCGGTACAATTTTCTAAAAAAAAAATATAACTGTCAGTTTTCAACACATTTTCACGAAATTTAATATTTGGCCATTAATTATTATTTCAGTTTTAAATTCATAAAAATCGGTCAACTATATTATACAAGGGTTGTAAATTATATTTCTGGCCTAATAATGAAAATGCAAATATTTATCATCAAAAATGGATTTAATATTTTTCAAAGTGTTCTCCAGCAAGATTTATGCACTTTTGCATGAGCACTTTTCCCACTCCGAATAAGGCACCTCCAATACGTGGGTTTTGAACGCTTTAACACCATCTTCTGGCGACGAAAATCGTTGACCACGCATTCTTCCCTTGATGTTCGGGAATAAAAAGAATTCATTAGGTGCCAAGTCAGGGCTGTACCGGTGAATGATCCGTTTTGTCGTGTTTGTTTTTTGAAATTCTTCAAAGACTTCAGGCAAACAAATTGTGGTGTACCAGTCAGAATCGACCGTCCTACGTTGCTCAAGCGGAATAGGCGCCACATGACCTGTTTTACTGAAGAAACAGGTGACCATTTGCTTCGAAGTGCTCTTTGCTTTGTTTTGGACTCATAAGCATAGCATCATAAGCATCACGAAGCACCGCGAATGTATTTTTCCAAAATTTTTTTCACGAATCTACACGAGCCTTTTTTTGAGCAATTGTCAAATTTTTTTACGACCAGGTGTTCATGTAATATTAAATGTATAGTGGTGGAAGATATGTCCAAGGATGCCTCTATCTCACGATATGTCACATGACGATCTTGGATTATTAGTTCACGCACGGCATTCATTTTCTCTAATACAACGGCTCTTTTTGGACGACCTTCACGACCGTCGTCTTCAAGCGAGCATTGGCCACGAGAGAATTCATTGAACAAGTTTTTCACAGGGCTATAGGATGGCGCTTCATCGCCATACAAAGATTTCAGCTCATCCTTGCACTCTTGCCGTCGAAGTTGTGAAAAATTATTGCTCGAAAATGTTCACGGGTTAATTTCATTTTTCTGCCGGTAAGTTATTGATTAATCGTTTATCGATATCAAACATGATTACACAAGACAAAGTTGTATGGATCTTTTATCGATAAAAGTCCAAACTTTTTTGGGAAATAGCCAATTGGTCCTAATATGGCTAAAAGTGACCTCGGCCACAAACTTTAATAGCAACCCTCGCAAAGCTGCCATAGGAACAACCAGGAAAATAATATAAAAAATCATTACTCCGCTGCTTCTATTCTATTTTTATCAAATTTGAAGTTTTACCACTTAATATTATTTCAGAGTTTTAGTTTTAATTTCATAAAAATTGGACGACTATATCCTATAGCTGCCATAGAAATAATCTGGGTAATAAAAGAAAAAATCTTAGTTTCGCTATTTCTCAACATATTTTCATCAAATTTGAGATTTGGCCTATGATTATTATTTCCATTTTAAATTTATAGTTCAATTTTAATCTGCAAGGGTATATAAACTTCTACTAGCCGAAGTTTTAATTTTATGCAAATCGGACGATTATAATTTATAGCTGCAATAAGACGAGTGGTAAATTTAAAGAAAAGCAGAAAATGTTAATCTGTACTACTAATGGTGTGTTAAGGTAAATTTAATGAAACTTGATACTATTTTGTTGGTTATATATACGAATAAATCTTGCAATATTGTTATGTTTACGATTTTTAATTTAAATTTCATTTATATTATTTAAAATTTAAAATTATTTTCTTTGACTAAACTGAAAGCAAATAAATGTTATTTTAAAACACATCAAATAATACCTTTCATTACAGGAAAAAATTAATCGAGAAATTATAAATTCAAATTTCAACGTCGAGCAACGTCGTAAAGAAAAGCGAATAAATCAACGTGCTGTAATATATGAATCAGCATTGTCAATAAATAAATTCAACAGTTTTGCCAAAGAAAATGATGTGGCTGGAATCCATTTTCGTAGCAGTGCCAAGGCAAGAAGTTTAATTAACTTGCATAATAATGAAGCGGGACGACGTGTAAGTATTACAACTTAAAAGGGTACTTTTTTGGTAACCAATTATTGATTTTTAAAATTTGAAAATATGTTTTTCGGGTTCATCTGCTTTTGCTTCACAGTATCGTATAAAAATTTTTTAATAGAAACCCCTTAGAAGGGAGATATTGCAGTTTGAGCGATATTCTGAGTGAAAAAAATATCGCTCAAACAATAATCATTATTTTTTGAGCAATATTTTTTCGCTTAAATAATTATAATTATTCTTTGAGCGATAAAATAAAACTCAAAAATTAATGATTAATGGCAGTGAAAATATATATCATTCAATAAATAATCATTAAAGGTTGATTTTTATTTTTTTACTTATAATGATTACGTGCCCTGGTTTTTCACTTATTCTCCTGATTATTCCTATGGTTTCAAAAAATTTTTCCGGTCGTTCCCATCGTCCCATCCGGTCCGTTCCGACATATACTCCTTGCTACTATAATTGAACATCCCCTTTTACTCATCCTCGGTCATACCATCCAATACAATTCAGTAAAGTATATCATATTGAGTAAATATGTACAAAAGATAAATTGGTTTTGTTGTCTCAAACTACATGAAAAAAATAATATCCAAAAGTCTTCTAATTTGGGGAACGAAATGTTGCACCACTTGAATAGGACATTCTTCATTCTAAATTGGTTTTGTTGTCTTCAACTACCTGAAAAAAAATATATAAATTCTAATATTCATTCTCTTTACCAAGAGATACAAGGTACCGCAATGGATCCCCCCAAAAATCAATGCAACCAGGTGACCCTGAAAACACAAGTCAAATACCTCGGCACTGTCCTAGACAGCAAGCTGGCATGGAAACCCAATGTACTAGAGCGGGTGAAAAAGGCCTTCATAGCGCTTTATGCATCCAAGAAGATGCTTAGCAGCACATGGGGTCTCTCACCTACTCTGATGCACTGGGTCTACATATCGGTGGTGCGTCCGACACTGCTGTACGGAGTCTTAGTGTGGCGGCAAGCCACGGAAAAGAAAACATACAACAAGCTAATGGAAAGAACCCAGTGGCAGGCACTGCTCTGCATATCAGGGGCGCTGAGGTCAACCCCTACAAAAGCGCTCGAAGTCATACTCGGAATCGATCCCCTAGATATCCACGCTCAATTGACTGCAGGAAAGGCCGCACAACGCCTAGTAGCAGCAGGAAATATGTCACCACAAAAATTCGGACACAGTGGTCGAGACATGAGCAGTTCATCTGACTACATGATACCCAGAACCTGCCCGGATGTCAAAACAAAAGCACTCATGGGACCGCAAGACTGGAAAACGGCTCAGGACCACACACGACACCTCAACATATACACCGACGGCTCCAAGATGGAAGGAGGAGTAGGAGCGGGCATATACTGTACAAACCCTGAGATAAGGCTGTTGTATAAGCTACCTAGCCAATGCAGCATATTCCAGGCGGAAGTCTTCGCCATCAGGATGGCGGCAAAACTTACGCAGAGAATAGACCGGAGGCCTGCTCCAAAAATGTACTGGCAAGCAGGGAGGCACTAGATACCCTAAGCACGACAACGTCAGTGCGGATCTATTGGGTTCCCAGTCACTAGGGCATCGATGGCAACGAGACCGCAGATGTATTAGCAAAGGAAGGCGTCGGATTGACGAGCAACAGAACAGAAAACGTCCCCGTCTCCCTATGAACCCTTCAAAGCGACCTAGAGAGTCAGGAAGACGCGTGTGCAAGAAGCAGATGGAGAAGGAACTCCGGAACTTGCAAAGTAGGGAAAACCATGTGCAAAGAGCGCAACGAAAAACTCAGCCGCTACGTGCTGCAACTCCCAAGAAAGACTGCAGATTACTAGTGGGAATACTCACAGGACACCGCCTGGCTGCGGCACATGCAGTCAAGCTGGGCATCACCGGCAACTGCAGGAAATATGATGAATTCGAGGCAACAGAAACCTTGGAACATCTCATCTGCAGGTGCCCGGCCTTGACACGGGCGAGAACAAGACACTTAGGCGCCCCAATGCTGGCCTCGCTAGGAGAGGCCTCAAAGAGAACGCCAGGTGAACTGCTCGCCTTCGCGAAATGCGCCTCGATCCTAAAGGACTTCGAAACCACATAAACCACTCCAGGTCCATACAAGGAAAAGTCCCCCCAGGCAACTAAGGGCCATACCGGCCTATAAGTGGCCCCCCCATGAGGGCCGCCCGGACTAACCTAACCTAACCTAATGTCGGGAACGAAATTTTGCGCCACTTTGAATAGGACATTCTTCAGTTTAATCCCTTTTCTCCGCTGGAGGAGTCGTACAATAAAGGCGATTTAATGTGCATACCACTTTTATATTCAATATTCATTTTGAATGAGGACGAATAAAATCGATTTAATTTTCAAATTTAATTGTTTTCTGAATGTAAATTTTAAATTTTCAACAAAATGGACATACAGTCGGGTGTCCCGACAGTAGAATACCCTGTACTATTACAAGGCGCCGCTCGATTTCGTTCCCGATTATATTCAAATCGGTAACACCTTGTGGAGGTAATTGCAGATGCAATAGGATTTTATTTTTTTATTTCTTAGTATTAAATAAAATATATAACAAAGAAAAAAGTTAAAAAAAAAAATAATAATAATAAAAATATAGAAACTTTGACTTGGGTCCGGTCCTCCCCGTGAATTGAATTCGGGATAACTTGCAATTACACTAAACAAACGTTATAAAAATAGCTTTGACTTTGTTTCGCTGTATGTATGCAGGCAAAAAAAGCAAGTGTATTGATGCGTGTTTTGGCGCGTGCCAAAATCATATAAAAGAATAGGAATAAGAAGGCAAAAAACTAAAAAACGGAGACAAACTTAGATATAATGAAAATGTCTTCCACTCCACGAGCTAAGTCGATAGCTCAGTGGTTAAGGCTGCACATGCACTCGACATTGGTTCTAATATACAGAATATACCTGATCGTCCAGCCAAAAAAGTCTACTGCTTTCGCAAGTCGGACTTTGACAGGCTGAATAATTTTATTAACGATTTTAACTGGTCTGATTTATACATGTGCACTGACATGGCTGACGCCGTGGATATTTTTTACTATGCCATGAATTCATTTTTCTCTGAATGTGTTCCGTTACTCTATCCCTCAATTTTGAATAAACCTCCTTGGTTCACTAAAGAATTGAATCGCCTAAAAAATGTAAATTCTAGGCTGTACGCTAAATTGAAAAAAACCTGTTCTCGCACTGACCTCTCTAAATATATATCGGCTCGGTCAAACTTCACCGTGCTGAACGCGCAGTGTTACAAAAACCATTTGACTCGTTGTAGGGTCCAATTTTCCCAGGACCCTAAACAGTTTTATAATTTTGTTAACACTAAACGTAAGCCATTAACGCATCCTTCCTCGCTGTCTTTTGAAAATGCAAGCGTAAATCTTTTTGCCCAGTTATTTCAAACTACTTACTCTGTTACCACTGACCTAAATCAGTCATATTCTTACAACATGCCCAAATCGACCTTAATTTTCAGTCCAACTTTAAACGAAAGCTCTCTTCGAATTGATCTTCATCGTGTTAAGCTAGTTTATTTGCCGGGTCCCGACGGAATAGCGGGCTGTGTGCTTAGGTATTGTGCCGATGCCCTGTGCTCTCCCCTTCTGAAATTGTTTACCTTAACCCTAGAAACCTCACACTTTCCCCTTATCTGAAAGGAATCATTTGTTATTCCTCTCCACAAAAAAGGTAATAAATCGGTGGCCAACAACTATAGAGGAATCTCTAAGTTATCGGCCATTCCTAAACTCTTTGAAAATATTATTACTCCACATTTGCAGGACTTTTGTAGATCAGTAATTCCTCCATATCAGCATGGATTTATTAAGCGAAGATCAACAACTACCTACCTTTTGAAGCTAACTTCCTTCATTATAAGGGGCTTCCATATTAACCTTCAAACAGATGTAGTTTATACTGACTTCAGCAAAGCATTTGATTCTGTTAATCATTCTGTTCTGTTAATCACTCGATTTAATGGGATTTTCAATTGATCTTCTTAAGTGGATCTCTAGTTATCTGACAGGCAGGACGCAAAAAATTCCTCTTTAAAAATAACTTATCTAATATTCTCCGGGTCACCTCCGGTGTCCCGCAAGGGAGGCACTTGGGTCCCTTATTGTTTACATTATTTATTAACGATCTGCCCGAAGTTCTAACTAACTCTAGAAAACTTATGTACGCGGATGATGTTAAGCTTTGTGTGCAATATAAGGACGTCGCTTGCCAGTCTGATTTACAAACAGATCTTGATAATTTCCAAACTTGGTGCCGCGTAAACTTACTAAACTTAAATGGCTCTAAATGCAAGCTTATGACATTCTCCCGTGTCCTACACAAACTTGCAACTAACACGCTAAACTGCTGCTCTTTGGAAAGAATTAACTTAGTTGTTGATTTAGGTGTCCGTTTGGATCCCAAACTTGACTTCATTGATCATATTTTGTGCATGGTAAATAAAGCCAGGAGTATACTGGTCGAAAGATTTCGATGACCCATACGTTACTAGAACTTTATATATTTCATTAGTTCGTCCTATCTTAGAATATGAATTTTGCGTTTGGAGCCCCCAGTATGGGGTCCACTGCAAACGCATTAATTCGGTTCAAAAGAACTTTTTGCTTTTTGCTTTACGCGGATTAAACTGGGATGCTGAACAGAGATTACCCTCCTATCATAGTAGACTTCTCCTAATTAACTTACCCTCCTTAGCCAATCGTAGAATTATGCTAGGCATTATTTTTATTTATAACCTTATTCACGGCGACGTGGAAAGTACTGATATGTTAGGTCAGCTTCATTTCCACGTACCGAGTGGAAATACTAGATCCTACATACCCTTAGTTTGCGCCATTTCAGAACCTCCTTTGAACTGCATGAACCCTTTAGAGTACTGTGTGCAAGTTATAATGATTTGTACTCAATAATCTCACATGTACACTAGTCGGCATATAAATATTTAACAAAACCTTGGCATGACTTTTGATCTTAGCATAGCTCAAACTGGCCAAATATTGGCGCTAAAACTATTCACAAAACAAAGATGCTACTAGTATGCTACAAAGATGTATTACTAGTTTTAGCTATATGTATGCCAAATTTTATGTTGTTTGGTAATAGCCTGCACTTTCTACAGACATGAATGCATGCAGACTACAACTTTTTGCACGGCATAAGTGTTTTGACAAGTACTTAGTAGTAAGAAAAAAAAATGGTAAAAGTAAAAAAAAGAAAAAATAATTTGCTAATTAATAAAATATGTATCGTTCTTTATTTTTGGTATCGTTTTGAGTGCGTTATGGCACTGAATCCATTAAATTTTGAGGCATATCCAGAGATATCCCTTCCCAAAGGGAAGAGACCTCAGAAATTGTCTCCTTTTCGGTTTCATTAAACGAAAATGTTCTTTAATATTTTAAAAGAGCCAAGCCAATCTTAATAATTTTTAAATGTGGACATTGGGACATCCAGTTCAACACCGGAAGCCCCAACATCCTTATAAAAATCGGTAGCCATTTGGGCTTTGTGGAATAAGGTTATGTCCTGCTGTGGAATAAATGTCTAAAAAATTATTTTCTCATTCCGCAGATATGCATTATCTTTGAGGACTCCCAAATATTTACATTTTTTTAATGTGTGCGGCCCAAAGCTTAGTTTGTGTTTTCGCGAGTATGCGAATTTCCGTTTTTCCGATTTTACCATGTTAAAAAAATTATCAAACTGCTATGTTACATACCTAAAATATTAACTTAAGAGTTTAGTGTTATAATAACAACAGTTAAAGTCATCTGTTGTAAGCCTATTGCACGTTTTTTGCGGTTTTTTGCGTAATTTGAATTATTAGAAGGTAACATATTAATAAAAAAAAGAAAATTAAATTAGCAAAAGTTTCTTTGCCAGACCTATTAAATCACACAAAAAGTCGAATAGTGGATTATCAGAAAGAGGTTATTGCAACGGCACTAAACATCCAGCAGTCTATATTTTTATATGCCGAATTGAAATTGAGTTATGGCTTTGATGGCAGCACGGGACAAGCTAACTATAATGAGGCTTACACTAACGGCTAGTACCAAGATGTAGACTCTTCACTTTTTGCCACGACAGTTATGCCTCTTTATCTGATCGATTCATCCGGCAATATATTGTGAGACGATCAGACTCCGCAGAGTATACGGTTTTGCAGACCGTTAAAACTGTAGTTTCTTAAAGAATTCATAAAGAATTCATAAGTTATTGAAGATTAGATCATAAGTATGGAAAGGGAAATGAGTGCATTATATTCTATTAAAGTATATCTCAATGAAAGGCAATGTATTTACATAAGTAAGGTTTAGCTTGTATTTGACTGTAATTGATGGCAAAGTGCTTAATGCCCTAACAAATACGAAATCTTACCAAGCTTGACCAATTTGCACTACAACACCTAAAGATCTTTTCGGTAACAAACATTTTAAGTGCATTAAATTTGTGTTCAGTCTCCACAATATAGGTCCTTTACATTGTTGGATTAGGTTTATTGAAATCGTACGTTACGCTGGATATAAAAAGGATGTGAAGAAATGGCGAATTTCAACCCAAGATGTTGGAAAAAAATAATATTCAGCGAATGTTTTGGGAAACGCTGTCCCTGTAAGTTGACCAACCAAAACAAAGAGGATTCGAAAGCACAAATGTTGGGAATATTGCACGCCGTGCATTCAGCAAATAATAAGCTCGATAGACTGTTCTGGACTGACTGGATACTTCCGACCCCATAATCTCATCCTTAAATTTAAAATGGCGGATCCAAAAACACAAGAGACTTGCTTTGCCAGTAGAAGTCATCCAGCTGTTGGCTTGTGACACGCCCACTTTTCTATAATACCAAGTTATAACCATCATAACCATAACAAGAAACCTGCCGTGAAAAGTCTTATTAATTTTAATTTTGTCCACGGAAACGGGTAAAATTCCACATAGTGCATGGACTTGCCCATCTAGGGTGAAAATTATAGACTTTATTGAGTTTTCGTTTTCAAAACATTGGCATAAAATATGCGGTCGTACGCAAAATTGACGTCGATTTTGGATTTCTCTAGTAAAATGCAAAAATCTGTGAATTGGGACGAAATATTCTAAAGCAATAACTTTACTTTTAAAATGGATTCAAGTAGCTTTCATGTAGCACTCGATTCTCAAGAAATATCTCCATTTGTTGTTTTTATAAAAGTTACCCCTGTTGGCTGTGGAGTTGTCATGTTAATGTGAGTTCACGCTTAAACGCTGAGAGATAGTGAGTTAAAGAGAGTAAGTGCGAGAAGGGTTTTAACAATGCATAGCTATGATGCACACTTTTTCTCAGTTCACTCCCCATCTTTTGAAAGAACGTGCGTAAAAAAGCTTCGCTACAAAAAACGTATATCTCCTAAATGTATAAAGTTAAGTAAACCATATTTAAAATTTTATGTATTTTAGAAAAATACACAGATTGTCCAAATTTCATTGCGATCGTGTCTTGATAGCGGACATATAGGCTTTTTACTTTATACATATTGGGATTGTTCATGTTTAATTGCGCAGATTGTATACGGCGAATATACTTGATAACGCCACTGCCAACTTGTGACTGCCCGCCAGCATTCTAGCATACCGAAAATGCTCTCTAGAAAGTGCTGCAACGAACATACTTTTATCTCTGTCTCTCGCACAACAATCGTTGTGCGTATCTCACTCTCAAACCTCTAACATCACGCAACATCTCTTTCTCATATTCGCATAGAACTATCCTGACCATCTGGCGAATAGATGAAACAAAGCATACTAACAAACAACCGCTAGAGACGAGATTGTCACTTGGTACTAGAGGTGGGCACGGGCCGGGCTTTTTTTCGTGGCCCGCGGGTTTACACAGGCCCGGAGCGGGCCCGGGCCTTAAAATTAAGATTCGTGCGGGCTTCGTGCGGGCCCGGGCCTTTGCAAAACGGCCCGGCCCGTAAAAACCCGAAATAGGCCTTAAAACAATTTTGATTTGACCGCGCTATTTTTTTTATTCTCGAATTACAACCGCCATTTATCGTATTTTAATTGCTTATCGATGTTACTATCGACCTTGACCTTAAGCGCATTAGAAGTCAGATTTCTTCCGGCAATCGCTCATTTGGTTGGACTTTTCTTGAACCCTCCTTATAGACAGATGAATTTCCTCTCAAAGGAAAAAAAGGAAAATGTGATAGCTACAGTAAAAGCAATGCTCTCCGAATTTGTAGGAGATTGTGAAAAAAGCTTTGATGACGTAACTAATAACACAAGCCCAAGTAATTCCGAAAATGGAATGTTTGCTGAATTCTAAGAAGAAAAGTTGAGAAAAACGATATAGCCGCAGAGCTGGAAAAATATTTGGCTTATCCAGTAGCTCCTGGTACAAATATTTTAGAATTTTGGAGAAATGCAAGGGAATTAAAATACCTTCCCAAATTAGCTAGAACCATTCTGGCGATTCCAGCCAGTTCATCTACGAGCGAAAGGCTTTTCTCTACATCGGGCGGCCCGATTCGGGCCATGTATTAAATGAAAAACGCACTAGGCTGAAAAGCAAAAATTTAGAAAAAATTTTATTTTTAAATAAAAACATGAATTAGGTTTAATAAACATGAACTTATTATATATGTAAAAATGTACAACAAGCCAGTGGATCGCATATTGCAACTTCTGGAAGAGGAAATGTACCTAAACTTTGACGAGCAGCGGCAGCAGCTGAGAAAAGATGCAAAAACTGAGATTC
>VNJQ01001389.1:0-10702 GCA_008042515.1 Drosophila truncata | reverse complement strand
CTACCTACTAGGCCTTCTCAACTTCCATGTTCCCCGTTTAACATCTCGAACTTATATCCCTTTAGTAGTTAACCACTGTAGGCGAGAGTTTGAAGTGAATGAACCCTTTAGGGTTTTATGTACTGATTACAATCGTCTTTTTAACAGTATAGATGGCATTAAAAGCCTTCAAAATCTAAAGACTGTATTGCTTGTAGAATTAGCCAGAATTGTAACTTAATTTTTCCTCGTTCTATTATCTATTTTCTTTCTCTCGCGTCTATCTAGAACGCGTTCGTGCCGTACGTCACACGGNATCGAAGTTATGATTTTCTCTATTATTTCCCTGATTGTTCCTATGGCAGCTATAAGATGTAGTCGTCCGATTTTCATGAAATTTAAATCGAAATTCTGGAATAATGATTAATGGGCAAACGTCAAAATTGGTGAAAATAGATTGAAAACTGACAAAGTTATAATTTTTTTTCGAAAAATGTACCGATCGTTCCTATGGCAGCTATATGATATAGTCGTCCGATCCGGCCCGTTCCGACTTATGTAGGAGAGCATATAGAAGACTACCTGCAAAGTTTCATTCAGATAGCTTAAAAACTGAGGGACTAGTTTGCGTATAATCGGACAGACGGACAGACGGACAGACGGACGGACAGACGGACAGACGGACATGACTAGATCGACTCGGCTGATGATCCTGATCAAGAATATATATACTTTATAGGGTCGGAGATGTCTCCTTCACTGCGTTGCAAAGGGTATAAAAATCATAACTCCGCTGTTTCTCAACATATTTTCATCAAATTTGAGATTCGGCCATTCATTATTATTTAAGAATTTCGTACTTAATTTCATAGTTAAATTGCAATCATCAAGGGCATATAAACATCGGCGAGCCGAAGTTAGCATTATTATACCCTTGCATTATTATTCTTGATCAGCATCAACAGCCGAGTCGATTTAGCCATGTCCGTCTGTCCGTTTCTACGCAAACTAGTCCCTCAGTTTTAAAGCTATCTGAATGAAACTTTGCAGTTAGTCTTCTATATACTCTCACTCGTACATATGTCGGAACGGGCCGGATCGGACGACTATAACATATAGCTGCCATAGGAACGATCGGTAAATTTTTCGAAAAAAATTATAACTTTGTCAGTTTTCAATATATTCTCAACACTTTTGATACTTGGCCATTAATTATTATTTCCGAATTTTGAATTAAATTTTATGAAAATCGGACGACTATATCCTATAGCTGCCATAGGAACAATCAGGAAAATAATAGAGAAAATCATAACTTCTATGTTTCTCAACATATTTTCATCAAACTTGAGATTTAGTTACTTAATATTTTTCCAGAATTTCGACTTAAATTTCATGAAAATCGGACGACTATATTCTATAGCTGCCATTGGAACAATCAGAGAAATAATAGAAAAAATCATAACTCAGTTGTTTCTCAACATATTTTCATCAAATTTTAGATTCGAGCATTCAATGTTCTCTTAGAATTTCGTTTTTAATTTTAAAGTTCAATTGCAATCTGCAAGGGTATATAAACTTCGGCGAGCCGAAGTTAGCTTCATTTCTTGTTTCTTGTTATAATTTATATATATTGAAAAAATACACACAAAGTTCTTATCCGGTAGAAATATTTTAAGCTTTATTCGTCATTTGCCAACGAAAATTTCACAAATTCTTTTTAGTTGCTCTGCTGAACAAAGCTACAACCGTTTTTCTACTCGTAACCGAAGTGAATTAACGCGAATCCTTCAGAGGTTTCTGGTTTTATATCGAAAATACCTCATGGTGGAGAAGCAACAGTATTCCATCATGCTGGTGAGTGTGCGTGGTTCTGCACCTATTGTTGTGGGTGTGGGGCTGCAGTGTATGTGTGAGATAATAAACAGAAAAAACTTGGGCTTCGTAATTACCTATGTGGTCTGCTAATCACTTAACGTGTTGTGATTGTGTATTTGTTTTGTTAAAGCTAATATGTCATTTTTTAGTAGCGCGTTAACAATATCGATGTTTCTCCGAGGTCTAAAGAAATTAATTTTTGTAAAGTTTCATGCTTTAGGGTTTTTTGTAATTTGGTATTTAGTAATTTTTTTTAAGTGAACTAAAAATCTATGCGGACTTATTTTTTGTTTGTGAAAAGTTAAAAATAAAGTATGGTAATAGCCCAGAGCTAAGACTTTGATAATTGTTTTTTTTTTATATTACAGCACTCTATACTAAAACTCAAACGGAAATGATTTTTTTAAGATTTTTTTCTTTTGTTATAAAAAATAATCATCAGACTTGTGTGAAAAAAATAAAAATTACAAATAAAAATCATTTTTGATCAAAAAAATTGAATTCAAAAATAATGATTATTCATGATTTTTATTTGTTTTTGCTCAAAATAAAACTCAAAAGCAATTCATGGGTTCCGTGTTAGACTTTACACCAATATTATTTCATGTTCTTTTATGAGGACGGTAAAGCTACCCCCCGTACTAAAATATTTAATTTAAGAATTCGTTTTTGGGCTAACTTATATCCGCTGGCAAAAAGAGTGCATTTGGTTCCAGCGACCCAAGTGAGTGTCGAAAGAGCATTTTCGGCACTGAAAATGATGCTAACCGACCAAAAGTGCAACATAGTGGACGATTCACTGACTAAATTACTTTTTGTCAAGTTAAATAATAACTATTAGATACAAAATATTGCACCAAAGCCCAAAAACGAATTTTTAAATTAAATATTTTTGTACGGGGGGTAGCTTTACCGTCCTCATACAAGAACATGAAATAATATTGGGGAAAAGTCTAACACTAACACGGAATCAAAAATGATTTTTATACCCTGGCAGGGTATTATAATTTCAGTCAGAAGTTTGCAACGCAGTGAAGGAGAGATCTCCGACCCTATAAAGTATATATATTCTTGATCAGGATCAACAGCCGAGTCGATCTGGCCATGTCCATCTGTCCGTTTGTCCGTCTGTCCGATTATACACAAACTAGTCCCTCAGTTTTAAAGCTATCTGAATGAAACTTTGCAGGTAGTCTTCTATATGCTCTCACTCCTACATAAGTCGGAACGGGCCGGATCGGACGACTATATCATATAGCTGCCATAGGAACGATCGGTACATTTTTCGAAAAAGAAATTATAACTTTGTCAGTTTTCTATATATTTTCACCAATTTTGATATTTGCCCATTAATCATTATTCCAGAATTTCGATTTAAATTTCATGAAAATCGGACGACTATATCCTATAGCTGCCATAGGAACAATCAGGAAAATAATAGGGAAAATCATAACTTCGATGTTTTTTAACATATTTTCATTCAAACTTGAGATTTAGTCACTTAATATTATTCCAAAATTTCGTTTTAAATTTCATGAAAATCGGACTACTATATCCTATAGCTGCCATAGGAACAATCAGGAAAATAATAGAGAAAATCATAACTTCGATGTTTCTTAACATATTTTCATCAAACTTAAGATTTAGTCACTTAATATTACTCCAGAATTTCGATTTAAATTTCATGAAAATCGGACAACTATATCCTATAGCTGACATAGGAACAATCAGAGAAATAATAAAAAAATCATAACTCAGGCGTTTCTCAACATATTTTCATCAAATTTGAGATTCGGCCATTCAATGTTATCTTAGAATTTCGTTTTTAATTTTATACTTCAATTGCAATCTGCAAGGGTATATAAACTTCGGCGAGCCGAAGTTAGCTTCCTTTCTTGTTATTTGTAATTTTTATTTTTTTCACGGAAGTCTGATGATTATTTTTCTGAAAAGGGAAAAAATCATAAACTTGCTTGATTTTTATATTTCAAAAATAAAAATAATCATTATTTACGGTCCCTGAAAAATATATATTCAGAATCATTTAGTTTTAGCCACAAAACTGTTAAACTCGTTAACAGTTTCAGCTTATTAATGTTTGGTGCCACGCATATGCACTTATAGTATAGTAGCAGAGTATTTAGAATACATTGTAGGGTTTATTGAATTCGTGAACAATTTTATATATATTTTCAGGAAATGTGATGGATCCAAGGCAACGAAAATCTGTACTCAGAGAGGACGCCAGAAAAAGAAAAAAATGTATTTTTATTGATTTAGTAATGTAAAAATCAAAACCATTCAAATTAAAAGCTTGTGCTTGCTTATCCCGATGATCGATCTAATAAAAAACGTGGTCAGTGTACATACAGGATCGTGACTGTTTTCCATTTTGGTTTCCATGTTAAATTTTTTTTTTTTTTTTTTTTAACAAAAATGTTGTCTTTTAAATTTTTTTTAAATGCTTTATTCCATTTGGTCGGGACCTCTCAAACGATGTACAAGCACTTCCAATATACACATGTAGATACAAAACTATTAAATCAACATGAACTTAAAATATCTACAAAAGAAGGGAAAAAGCTAAACAGGCCGGTTCCAATTTCCACTTCCGACAAATCTACTCGGATTCAAATTTCCAAGACCTGTTCTAATTTTCACTTCTGAAAATTCGTAGTTCCTCTGTTAAGTCTCTGTTAACTTTAGAGCGAAATCGCTCGGAAACTTTTCGCTTTTCTTTGGGCTATCGGATTCAGATCCGACCTTAGCAGACGTTTGCGACTAGCAGAACCAAAGGGACCACAAACAAGAAAGGAAAGCTAACTTCGGGCGGAGCCGAAGTTTATATACCCTTGCAGAATATTCTGTAAATTATATTTTCCAAATTGAATCATATGCAATCTAATTTAAATGACTTAACGAGAAGGCTGAAATGGCCGGGTAATTTTCGATCGTTCAGTTATATGGCAGCTATAAGATATAGTCGGCCGATCGTTATGAAATTTGGTAGGTCGGATCAACTGACCAAATATATAATATGTACGAAGTTATATGGCAGCTATAGGATATAGTCGGCCGATCCCGGCCGTTCCGATTTATGTACTGCGTGCAAAGGAAAGAAGGGTGTGTGCAAAGTTTCAAGTCGATAGCTTTAAAACTGAGAGACTAGTTTGCGTAGAAACAGACAGACGGACAGACAGACGGACAGACAGACGGACAGACAGACGGACAGACAGACGGACAGACAGAGGGACAGACAGACGGACAGACGGACATTCTTATATCAACTCAGGAGGTGATCCTGACCAAGAATATATATACTTTATAGGGTCGGAGATGTCTCCTTCACTGCGTTGCACACTTTTGACCAAAATTATAATACCCTCTGCAAGGATATAAAAATAAAACCCCAATCAACAAAGGAAATTTTTTTATGTTAAAGGGAAATTCTCTTATGTTAAAGGGAAATCTGAAATTGTTATCAAATTTGGAACAGGCCTTAAATCTTAAGCACACAATGGAGCGAGCATGGCATTTGAGTGCGCTTATTATTATTTTTTTTTTTATTACCCACGCGTCCCACTTACACCGCTCGCCCAACAATCCGAAAGTTTGGGATCTAGGCGGACACCCAGAGCATACCACATAAGTGACCAACAGGGAAGTGACGAGTGAAAACGTATTCAGCGTACTCTAGATTTGGGTAAAACCAACGGCAAGTCATTGATAAAAAATCTAAATAGCAGTGGACCAAGTTGGTTACCTTGTGGGAAGCCAGAGAGAGATTGCTTCCGTAGAGATTGCTGATAACTTAGTGATCCCTATAGTTACAGCGATCCGATTTGCTACCCTTTTTTGGAAACGAATAAAAAATGATTTTCTACAAATAATGAGAATCCTAAAGATAAGGTAAACAACTTAATAAGGTTGTTACACGAGCCTCAGCACAATACCTAAGAACTGAGCTCGGTATTCCATCGAGATTTGGTGAATATACTGGCTTAATGCGTCAAGATCACAACAATGGAAGCTTTCGTTCAAAATAGCATTGAAGTTAAAGTTCGAACTGGGCATATCAGAAGAACATATCTGATTTGAAGTTGGTGAATATGTGGTTTTAGAAAACCGAATGGAATTTACTGCAGTATTATTAAGGAGGAAGGCTATTAGCAGGATTAACGTTTTCTTTTAAAAAAGTTATGAAACTGTTCTGGGTACCGAACCTTACAAAGAGTCAAATCATTTTCATAAAACGACCGAGCTCTACGATAACAGGGGATAGTAGTTTGGGAACCGTCGAGATTAAATTTATTATAAAGCCAAGATTTTACATTTACATTTACGAAAATGATACAGGAACAAATAAAGAAAAGAATGAGTTCATCCCACTGAAAAAAAGTCAAAGGCGGCTGTCATGTGAGAGCACATGTAAAGTACAGGTCTTTCGAAAGCAGTCCCAGTATCGATAGTCACTTCGAAAGTTGGATGGTAAGAATCTTTCGAAATACTCTGAATTGTACCACCAATGTAAAAAATAAAACAATAAAAGAAGCTAATAATATTAAATAATATTGTAATTGGCCGCCCTTAAATATTTGCGCCTATTTATCATGACAGATCGGTCGATATTTGGAATATTTTTTTTTTCCTGAAAATTTCTGAATTATGAATAAAAATTTTATAATAATCCTAAAATCTCAACTGGTTATGGGACCAGGACATCTAGTATAGAATAAATATAAATATAAATTTAAATAAAGTGCTGTTACATATATGTAAACACAGAGAACTACAACACATGGAAGTTGCAAATTTGTGCTATATTAGTCGAAAACCATTTATTTATTCGTAAGCGGTAAGAAAGAGTCCTAGTAATGAAAAAAATCTGGCAGAAGGGCCGCAAAAGATATCCAGGATGTTGCAAATGAAGTAGGGCCGCTGACGACACGAAAAATTCCCACAGCGCGAACGGAATCGAATGAGAAATAAGTCGGGGGCGTCGTGGGTGAAATTTCATACATGCAAGCGTCAGCCTTTATTCGTTTCATTCGATCGACGACGGCAGGCCGCGGAATTCGGACCCGAGCGAGAGCGCGAGAGGCCGTGCGCAGAGTTATGCAGAAGGGGCGCGTGCGGATGCGCTCTTAAGGTTCGGTGAGCCACGGGACAGTGGGCCCCTCACCTAAGCATCCCGCCCCTTTGCAATCACTCGGGTTACAACAGGTCCCTCGTCGTTACGGCTGGTGGCAGGCTCCAGACACTACGCATCCTAAAACGGTGCTTTGGGCCACTGGCAGCCCGTCCTGAATTTTAAAGCCCGACTGCATGATGCCAGGATACATGTCCGCCCCCAGGCCACGAAGATCGTCGCTGGCAAATAATAGCGCTCATCGGCTAAAGTAATGCCCTGGAAGTGGGCACTTACCGCTTCACTCAGCTCTCGGAACGGGTCAATGAGGACCCCCGTGTCGAGGATCCGGGTGTCAATAAGCACTAGCGCACTCACCAAAACGTTGATGCTGTTCTGCTGCAGCAGCGACGACAGTGTTGGAGCAGCGGCCGCGTCTTGCGGGTGTTCTTAACGAGAGACGGTCAATTGCATAGGCGCGGCGGACGAGCGGTGAACGGCAGCCGCTGAGTGGCGGACGAAGGCCGTGAAGCGTCTGAAGCGTGCCGGAAAGTGACAGACGAAGGCCGAGGAACAGCTGAAGCGCTACGTGTGCTGCCTCCGGCGCTCCGTGACCGTTACTCCTCCTGACGTGGCTGGCTGCGTCGAGTACATCTGCTTTCCAGTGATTGGGCGCTGCGTGGATGTTGCATCATGGTGTTGAGTATGATTGTCGGAAATTTGATGCAGAAACAAAAAACAACGTAATCGGTAATGGAACTAACCGAAGAAAGCTACGGAACGCTTGATGAGCCCCCGCGTGCGTATGTCGACCACGCGGACATGGCCATCGGATCCTGGAAACACTGCGTCAACCCTGACTAATCGTCAATCATTGGACAGAAGGTTGTCCTTCTTGATGACCACCATATTCCCAACTCGGAGATCTCTTGTAGGGGCTCGCCACCTATTCCGATTATGGAGCTCCTTGAAGTACTCTTCCTTCCATCGCAGCCGAAATTGCTGCTGAAGAGCCTTCAGGTGTTGCAACCAATTAATAATGGACGTGGTATCCCCCTTTATCTCGGGTTCAACAGTGGCGAGAAGTGGGCATCCCACAAGGAAGTGCTCGGATGTAAGAGCCAACAGGTTAGCAGGGTCTTCGGACATTGACGTGTATTTCCGCGTGGCTGTGGACTTGTAAAACAGGGTCTTGAAGCTCTTGATGCCTGCCTCCCACAGGCCTCCCATATGGGGGGCTCCCGGAGGAATGAAACTTTGAACAGTACTCTACATACCTTGATGAATACTTTCCATACTTTAAATTAAGAATATGCACTGTATTTTTACCATTATAAATCAACAAACTTTGACTACATGGAAGTAAAACATATCACAATTTGCCGACTTTAAATGGCTACCAAAAAGCCACGGATGGCAAAAAAAATATTTTAAAAATATTTTTGTAATGGTGCAACATTTGTTAATCGAGATAAAAAAAATTGAAAATTATAAAAACATAATTTTCAACTTTATGTCAAAAAATCGGAATTTCCGCCCAATGTGCACTGTCAAAACTTTTTTAGAAGTCCCTTCCCTTTCATTTTTTTCAGAAAGTTGGAATAGTAGTTGAAAGATTCTTTTCATCATTCCTCTCCATAAAAAGGCAGTAAGTCCAACATATACCGAGGGATTGCAATACTCAGTGCTATTCCTAAGATATTTGAACTTTTTATTGCTGCACAGCTGCAGCACCAATGTCGATCAATAACGTTCCCATCGCAGCACGGCTTTACGAAACACAGATCAACGTCTACAAACTTTCTTCAATTTACTCCTGTCAATTATTGCCACCTTAGAGCACTCCTATTTGGCATCTTTATAAACGACTAGCCTGCAGTGGTTTTATACTCTCATTTGATGATGTGCGCAGATGACGTAAAACTGTATTTGCGACTGAAGAGTTATCATTCACATGCGCATGTTCACACTGATTTGAATAACATGCAGTACAGGGTACAAACAATTTGCTGTTTCTCATCAACTCGAAATGTAAATTTATGTTATTTTATCGGAAAAACTGAAACAGTTATATATATAATTATATCTATTTATATACCTATGAAGAGTACAACACATAACTGTTCTCACTTTAAGTGAGAAGAATAAAAATGTTGCGCTATTGCCCATTGACATATATAGAAATGAATAAATTCATGCAGAAGTCTAGTAAAATCAAGCCATTTTTAATACTTAAAACGCGGTTTTCTTAAAATTGTTACGTATTGGAAACCGTTCGTTTTCGAACTAGCAGACCAAGACATTTCAGAATCAGCCGCTTTTAATTTCTAGATAAATAAAATCAAAATTTGTCGGCCTGTGTTATCTTTTTAATAAATTAAATCTTTCAGTCCCTGTAAGTTCTTCTATTCATTTTTGTCTGATAGCTCTTAAGATAAACTTGGAGGCGCACGATCCCTTTCACGTTTTGTGTTCCCTTTATAACGATTACTACTTTCTGTTAAATGTTGAATTGTCTATTGACCTTAATGTTAAAAATATGTTATGACATCTATCCTGGCCTCTGCCAACCTAATGTGAACCGGAGTATATTATTAAACAAGATTGACATACAGTCGGGTGTCCCGACATTAGAATACCCTGTACCATTACAAGGCGCCGCTCAATTTCGTTACCGATTACACTTAAATCGGTATCCAGAGAACTCCACGTTGAGGTCATTGCAGATGCAATGCGATTTTTTTTTTTCATTTCCTTATAATAAATAATGTAATTATTTTGAAAATTAAAAAAAAAATATTTACTAAAAATATAAAAGGTAATTTATTTCCTTGTTTTGCCTTTTTTTTAATTTTTATTTCAAATGCCTTTAAGAATGTTGTGTAAAAGTTTTACATCGATTATATTAAAAATGACACGGTTATGTACAGTTGAACCACTAACCATACAACATATAGACTACTCATTTCATACAACGAATATGGACACAAAAATTTTGTAGCGACAGGCCCCAAGAGCTGTTAGCGGCAGGCCCCGTGGCTTCGTGTGCGCTCGGATTTTTCGCTCTCTCATCCTTATGCTCGCACACTAATTGCGAGAGTTCGCTCGTTCAGTCGCAGAGTGGCGCATCTTGAAGAAGGTTCCTCTGAGCTTGAATTCTTCTTTATATGTATGCGTGCTCATGCATTCAAGTACACGGGCGCATGTGTGCGATCATTTCATTTCGGCCCAGCAAGAATATTTGGTCTTTTGCTACTTTTGATACTAGGTACCCTAACAATATGAGCATATTCACTATTGGGTTAATGATAAGAATAAGAATATTATATGTTATAATATATTTTTTAATGTTTTAGCATATATTTCATATTTGTTTACAAATTCAAATCAGCGACAGCAGTGAAATGTTTTGCATATATTGTATATATTTTGTATATATTTTTATGTATGTTTGTTTTTTAAATATTTTCTTTGTTTAAAAGTCGCCGCTCGAATTAGTTACAAAAGGTGGAGAACTATTAAGAGCCGTTGACATCAATATAAGAAGATAGTCAATTTTGAACCTTCCACATATGAATATATATTTTTTAAATATAAATATTTATTTATTTTATATTTATTTACTTATGCAAATGTTTTATTTAAGGCAAACATAATTTGCTCTATTGTTTATTTAATTCCAAAAGCATTAATTAAATAATAAAAGGACATAAACGTTTT
>VNJQ01001371.1:0-16956 GCA_008042515.1 Drosophila truncata | reverse complement strand
ACTGTTCCACATATTAATAACTTAAAAAAAAAATCCTCACCCAATGAAAATGACATTGAAATAGTTAAAAAATGCAAACTTTCGCTTTTAGAAAACTTAGATTTAGTAGTTACAGAAAAAAAAAAAAAATATCACAACATTGCCCTGTTTTTGTTTCCACCCACTAATAAATTAACTTAATTCTCAGAATTAGAAAAGGAACAAACTTTCAAAGACGTAGAAGAAATGATGATTAGTATTCATATAAATAGCCAAAATGATGATATAGAAAAATTAATTAAACCTACACAAGACTTAGATAATATATTTGCAGATTATTCAGAACCTGTTCAGACCACTAATATTTTTTCATATATTAAGGATGAACTTCAAACATATAAAAATATAACTAAAGTGTACACTGAAGATTTTGATGTTCTGCAGTGGTGGTCAATTAATAAAGATCGTTTTCCTCTTCTATATCAAATTAGCTGCAAGATACTAGCAGCTCCCGCGAGCAGTGCAGCATCGGAAAGGGCATTTTCTGTTGCCAAAAATTTAATTTCAGAAAAACGATCAAAAATTGCCACCACTGAAGACATGGTAAACAAAATAATGTTTCTCCATTCGAATATTAATAGTTTAAATATAAATTCTGTAGTAAAATAAAATAATTATTCTTAATTCTATTATATTTATTCTATTAACTATTCTTTTTATGACATACATACATACGAGAACCCTATACGTGTGTAATGAAGTTTCACTCACTGTACAGTAAGTCAACTGCTCACCAAAACACTACAGTCGCTGACTACTGCACACCAATTTTGCTGTACTCACTAACAGCTGTACAACTATGGCATGAGTGAGAACACTGTCAGGCAAAACAGACAATACTACCCTACTCACTCACACCCAAATATACTGTGTAGAAAAAAGAGTGTGCCCACTTTTAGAATAAGTGATTCATTTGTCGTTTTGGATGCATTCATGCAGAAGTCTAGTATATATGTATATAAATACATATATATTGTATATTTATAAGTTCGTCAGGAACAAGGTGCCGTCGTCGATCAACTCCACTATCTCCTGATCGTTGCTCAGGTGATCGCAGGGACCGTGTCCTCTCTTCAGTAGCCCGGGGATACAGCCGGCTTCATCTAGTTTGTGGGGTAGAGGAGCATCAGTTTGTCTGGCGTCTACAACTTTGGGCAACGCCAACAAGTATAATAGGCAAGTTCCGTTGGTCAGAATCGATGAATCCGCGAACTCCATTGCCTCCAGCACATTGTGATAGGGTAAGCTGCAGGTTTCCGCTAGGAGGGTCTCTACTTCCTTTTGGTCCAGGAGATCCGTATTCACTACGGACGCCTTTGCTAGTTGGCAGGCCCGAGTGATTTCGTCGACTTGCTTCAGGATTGTGGCCATATGGACCTCCCCATCAATGGAGTTTTCTTTAGCTCCTATGGCGTCTAACCTCCTCAGTGAGTTTAACACCGTGGTGTGTATTTGCACTTGTTGATTGTTATTCTGGATTACGTTATCCTGGGATTGGAGGATGGTGTTCCAATCTAGGGCCGAGGATTTTTGTCATTTTGATTTTATTGGGAAAAGCTAAGCAAACTTTGAAAATTTATCGATGCAACTGAGAAATTTCAGCTTTTCGATCGTAAAAAGTTCAATGTGTAGAATTTTACAGTTGTATGTAGGGATGGGAGAAGCTCTGGGTTGAGGAGGTCACTGATCAAATACGGCAGGCCATCCCGGGAAAATAGAATTTTTCCAAGATTTGCAGTTTAATTTCTTTTGGGTTATTGATTACCCTACACCTTCTCTTTGTCTGCCAGGTTGGTTACCAGTCTTTGTGTACGCCGAAGTTTACATCCAGAGACGTGTTCTCGATAGTACTCTTGAAGAGATTTCAAATAGGATTCGGGAATTATATGCCATTAATGATTAATGGTTTCAATGGTTTCTTTAAACAGTTTATCCAGGTGTACGAATCTAATTTTCTCAGATTATTCAACGATCGTGAAATATAATATAAGCTCGAATGCAGGGTTACGTGCGTCACCTGATTCCTATTGATTCTGTACGAACCTAATTGTCCTGTTTTATTCAACGATCCAGAAATATAAGCGATTGGGCGGTTTTTTCCGTCGTCGATTTGAGAGAGAGCAGCACCTACGGCATAATTAGATGCGTCGGTTGTTAAGTGGAAAGGTTTATTGAAGTCTGGAAAAGCCAGAACTTCGGATGAAGCAAGAATTGTCTAAAAGTTATAAAAGACTTTGATGCCTTCCTCGTAGAGTGAGATCGGAATATTGCAAGATTGGGATGCTTTGACTTGGGCATGCTCGACCCTTGTTAGATTTGTCAGTGGTTTAGCGATTTTGACGTAGTCACAAATACATTACCTATAGTAAGAAGTCATTCCCCGGAAGCTTTTGAGTTCTATCAGGTGGCATTTCTTTTATGGCCCTCACCTTTTTCCCGTCCGCGCGGATCCCATCTGGCGTTACCACGTAACCCAAAAACTCCACTTGAGTGTTTTTTCCAAATTTATTTGTATCTTGGCCTCCCTCATTTTCTCGAATACCGCGCGGAGATTGCTCCAGTGAGATTCATAGTCTTTACTGAAAACGATAATACCGTCGATCTCAATATGTTTTCGATCATTCTTTGGAAAACTGCTCGGGCATTTTTTAATCCGAAAGGCGCAGAAGCATTCAGGGTTAAAAACACAGTTTTTGATGTATCGGATTCTCTCATATGGATTTGGTGGAATCCAGACGTTAAGTCGAGAGTGGTGAACAGCTTGGCCTTGCCTAGGCTAGACAAAGTGAATGTTATGTCCGGGATTGAGTAGGTGTCAGAGATAGTGACTTCGTTGAGCCGCTTAAAGACAATTACCATCCGGTACTGTTTTTCACTATTAGGTTTTGATTTTTTTGGGACAACCCACACCGGGCAATTGTAGGGGATCTTGGAGGGTCTGATTATTCCCTCACGCAGGAGCTCTTTGACCTGGTTTTCTACTTCCCCCTCATGTTGGCGGGGTATGGGTAGCTTTTTGAATATATGGGCCCCTGCGTTCTAGTCCGGATCTCGGCTCGAACGCTCGTTTCCACGGCCTCGCCTGGTCAAAGTGGCTCAAAAATGCTCGAAAATTCGGCAATTAGGGATTCGAGGCGTTGAGGGAGGGCATACCTAATAGGGGATTTTTCACTTCTGGAGATATTGTTAAGGAGTTATTTTGCCGGTCAATAATTGCGTTAAGCGATTTCAAGGTGGGGAGAACGAAGTTCCCTGCTCGGGCGCCAGTTAAGTCCAACCGCAGGACTCCCTCGAATCCTTTGCAGGACCGATTTGAACTTATACCTAGCCATGGAGAGAGAGAGGTCGCTTCCGAGGGAATTCTCTTTAAATCTTCTTCCCAAGTACTTAGTCTAGTCCCAGTTGTAATGAATAAATCCAGTGGCAGTTCAATTTAATTTGCACCGTGACCGTACTGCAGGCCTTGCACTTCCCATCGTGCTCCAATTGCAAGCCGTCAATGCTCCAGCGTTTGGCACGGCGGATGTCGCCGTTATCTGTAAATTAAATGCATGCATACGTTAGAATAAAATTGAATGCTCCAGTATTTTACACATAGATAAATACATATCAGTTCAAACTAAAAATAAACTCAACAAATCTGAAGAGTTTTGAATTCAATATATTGAAGTCGTATCCATGCTTTCTGCAAAGGAATTTATTAATTGAGGGAAAAAACCTTTTTTACCATAAAATATTTAATTTTTTACGCAACTTTAACTACATAATATGCAAAACACTTGTGAATAAAACAGAAGTTTTTTCAAAATGAATAGAAAATAAAGAGAATAGAGACAAAACACGAAAATGGTTTCCCTTCTCTCTATCTCCATTTCTGTCTAACTTGCGGAACTATCGCTGCCTCGTAATAACAACAAATATACAGTCCGAACTGCAATGCATGCAATTTTTTTTCTTGGCATGCACAGAGGAATAGAACCCGAAGGGAGTTCGGGTTCAAGTCACAGTCGGCAGAGCATCGATTCTGTTGACGTCGCAGTCGGCACAATGATGATGACAGAGGCCTATTGATGACTTGTAGTACTGCATGGTGGTGATATAAGGTTAGAGTACTACATACATATAAAAACTAATTCCTTGTACTCTTTAATAGATTCCAGCCTATTTAGTCTCTTAAAATTTATTTTTAAATTTAAAAATTAATTTATTGTTTTTAAACACCCAAATATGTATACATATGAGCACCTTTCTTTGAAAGAGGTATAAGTCATATTTTTCTTTTTAATGTTATGCATTTAAGAGGTTAAAAATATATTTTTGTATGATGATTTTTATACTCTTGCAGTGTATTATGATTTTAGTCAGAAAGTTGCAACGCAGAGAAGGAGACATCTCCCACGCTATAAAATATAAATATTCTTGATCAGCAACAACAGTCAATCTAGCCATGTTCGTCTGTCCGTATTTACCCAGCTTTAAAGCTATCTGATTGAAACTTTGCAGTCAGTCTTCTATATACCATACTCTCACTCGTACATATTCGGTACTGGCCGTATCGGACGCACAGAGGCGCCTTTTCTGACTTGAGCTTGCGAAAATCATACTTTTTGAACCAAATAAGATAATCAAATAATTTAAACGGCATTTGACAGCTAAATAAACGTAAAATTTTTATATGTATTGGACAATGTGTCACTCCCACTTTTCGCCTTTTTATAAGGTATCAAAGTAAAAAAATCGAATTTTCTTAAGGAAAACGATTTTTTAGAAAGATTTTGTTTTATTTTAATATAGATTTTGTTATTGTTTTTACTAAAAATAAACTTATATTAAGAGAATTTCTAAAAGAATAAGTATTTCTGAAATAATCAATTGATTCCATATCTTTTCTCGACTTTACATGCCCCAGAGATAAATAAATAAGGAACTGATAAACACATTCAAGGTATTAACGCTGCAAATCAGTTGCGCCCTATGCTTTTTTTACATGTATTTTTTTTTTTTTGGTATTTTGGTATTTTTACCCTGAGTTGGTTCATTGTGAAGCCTTGCATTTCCGCAGACGCAGCGTGACGCAGGCGGTCCAGGTCCAGAAAATATAGACGCAACTCGTAGAAATTGTGTAGTCGGTGGCTTTCATCGGCTTCAGAAGTTTTATACTACTTTAGCGAGAAAAAAGTGAAAAAATTCGACACCTGGCAGGTAGCGTTTTACCTGTACAAGCCGAAACCAACCTGTCGTTAGCTTAGATTACAGTTTATGAATGTATCTATATTTAAAAAAAAATCATGCCGATTGATTGTCTAGTTTTTGTGTAATATTACCTGAAAGGTGACCAATTTACCATTTATTTTTGCATGTGCCAAACAACGAAACGAAAGTTCAACTTTGAATGCATATCTTTTACAATATTAGTCTTCAAGTCGTTTTCAAAGAGGATTTTAAATCTTTGGGAAATTTCCTGTCGTATAGAACATTTTTCGAAAAAATATTACAACCTTGGCAGTTTTAAATATATTTTTACAAAATTTGATATTTGCACACCTCAGCGAGCCGAAACAAACTAATCAAACTTGAGATTTGCCCACTTTTTATTATTCCAGAATTTGGGTATTAATTTTATGAAAATCGCGATGGCCACTTTCTGAATCAAAAAAAAAAGATCAAAACGTTCTTTTTTGACATACCTCTTAAAAATCTAGTCGGCCTGGCATCAGATGGAGGCCTTAATAGCTTTAAAACCAAATCTCTTTTTTTTATATGTACTTGCCATTCCTTACACCTTTGCTCAGAATACGCCTGTTACCGTCCAAAATTGAAATTTTAAAATAAAGAAACGCACTATGATTGGTCTCACAAAGATTTAAATTAAGATAAGATAAGATACTCATGATACATATGTCTAACAAAGAATATGTTTGGTCTAGCAATGACTTAAATTAAAAAGTAAACCTTAGCTGTTTCTTTGCGGAAAAATGTTTTGTTATGTTTTTATTTATGTTTTTATATTAATTTCTTATAATAATAGTTAAACAAAATCAAAGTAAACAATAAATAAAAATTTGGCTTTTTTAATACCCTGTACAAAAGGTACACAGGTATTATAATGTTGTGCGAGTGTGAGATTCTGTAACAGGCAGAAGGAGGCGTGGCAGACCCCCAAAAGTTACCTAAATATTGGTCAGGACCACTCAAGGAGTCGATATAGCCATATCCGTCTGTCCGTCCGTCCGTCCGTGTGTCTATATGAACGCGTAGATCTCGGAGACTATAAGAGACTATAACACCAAACTTGGGACTTAGTCTTATTATACCTGCACGCAGATCAAGTTTGTTTTTAATTTTTGCTTTTTGGAGGAGCTATTTAAAAAAAAACCGTATATCTCCTAAATTTATAAAGTTATGTGAACCATGTATTATTTATTCAAAACGTTTGTCTATTTTATTAAAAGACACAGATTGTCTAAATTTTATTGCGATCGTGTCATAAATTGCAGGGATGTTGGCTTTTTACTTTATACTTATATATGCAGCCCAGGCAGAGGGCTCCAAATAAATCAAAATGATCATTACACATTTTGGCTATGTTCACATTTATAAGAAATTAATTAAGAGTAATTTTAAGTTGTCCCGAATTCAATTCAATTCATATCTTTAGGAAATAATTTTTTTTTTATTTTTTCCTGTAAATCAAAATAATTACAGTATTTAATACTAAGAAATAAAAAATGTGCAATCAAAGAACGATACGTAATTATTTAAATTTAAAAAAATATTCTTTTGACTTGCGGCGGAATCGATCCAAGCCAAATGCTTACAAAAAATAAATGTGCAGTTCTATCCGCTGAACCACTGATGTTGATGATGGAATGGATGGCATTTTTAAAATACGTAATTTTTTCTTCGCTTTTTAGTGTTTTTCTTTCCTATTCTCTTCCTGTAGGATGATTTTGACACGCGACAAAACATGCACCAATACACTTCCATTTGTCGCATTCTTTGCCTGCATAGATACAGTGAAACACAGTCAGAGCTAATTCTAGAAAGTTCGTTAGAGTAATTGAAAGTTGTCCCGAGTCCAATTCACGGGGAGGATTTTATATTTTTTTTTATATTTTTTATATTTTTAGCAAATAATTTTTTTTTTTGTAATTTCCTGTAAATTAAAACAAATATAGTATTTAATAGTAAGAACTAAACAAAATTCAATAAAAACACTATACATAATTTTCTCATGCCTTGCGGGGGAATCAAACCCACTCTAAATGCTTATGAACATGTATGTGCAGCTTTATCCACTGAGCTATCGACTTAGCTCGTGAATTGAAAGACATTTGCATTATATGTAAGTTTGTTTCCATTTTGTAGTTTTTTGTTTTCTTATTCTCTTTCTTTTATATGATTTAGGCACCACTCTTGCAATTGTCACATTCTTTGCCTCTTTATTTTAATTTGCATCAAACGATTGACTCGACCGATTGTGAAAATTTTCGATTATGATTGTTATTGTTTTAATCGCAATTTAAATATTTTTTCAAACGTAATTATCATTACGATCATCATAATTTCGGCTTAAGCTATTTTTGGTATTAGATTCGTTAAGAATAAGTGTAAAATTAACATAAATATGTATATTATTTCGCTACGTTTAGGTGTTTTTGTGGTGCGTGTGTGATTTTGTTTTTTTACATTACAGCCATTAGCCTTCTTGCCAAATTGCGTGTGTTGGTTGTCCGTCTATTGTCCGTTAACAATAAATTTGTTAATTGTGGTGAGCGGTAGAAATCGCTTTCGGCTTTCGCGTCCGCGTTTTATTAGACTTCATTCCGCGTTACATTCCGCGATTCCGCGATTCCAGTATTGCTTTTTGTTTCTTTTTTTGTTTTTTTTATGTTTTTTTGTCTTCTGCGCGGTTTTTCGTGAATCGTAACTATAAAAGCTAGAGACACCAAACTTGGGACTTAGACTTCTTATATCTTCACGCAGATCAAGTTTGTTTTCAAATTATGCTGCTCCCCTTTTTTGGGGATCTATTTGAAAAAAAAAGTCTAATCTCTCCTAAATTTATAAAGTTGTGCCATAAATATCGGAGATATAGGCTTTTTACTTTATACATATTATGTATAACCAGTAACAAAATTCCCTTCCCGGCCTTTTCCTGGCGACATGTCCGAAAAACAAAAACAAATTGCATGCGGTTCGTTTACTAAAGTCCGAAATAAAAGGGGATATGAAACTTCTACCTGCTTTCGGCTACTAACGATGATTCTCGAAGCTTCGACTGCATATTTTCGGAGCAGCGGCACTCTACAGAGAGACAAATTAGAAAGATGTAGAAGGAGGGAAGGGGAGAAAAAAAGTGTTTCGAAAACCAAATGAATGGAAATGATGTCAGAATACCCTTTTTAAAATATATTCAAATATTTATATATATTTCCCTTGCGATTTCGGAGGGATTTTATTTCGAAATTCACGACGAATTCCTGGCAGGAATCTGGGCCAATTCTGAGATGATTCCCCGGGTACTTCGAATTCCCTGCTGGTACCGCCCCTTATATGGAAATTTTTTAAAGGTTTATATGGACATTCCCTGAGGATTCCTTAAGAAGATATTCCAAATCCCGCACGAATCCTTGAGGAATCCGATCGGAATGGTACTGAAGGGAAATAACACATGCACCAATAAACCTGCAATGGTCACATTCTTTGCCTGCATACATACAGCGAAACAAAGTCAGAGATATTTTCAAAACGTTTGTTAGAGAAATTGCAAGTTGTCCCGAATTCAATTCACGGGATGCGGTCCTTCCCCAACTCAAAGTTTTTATATTTTTAGCAAATAATTTTCTTTTTTTAATTTTCCCTGTAAATCAAAATAATATTTAATACTTAGAAATAAAAAAATCCCATTGCATCTGCAATGACCTCAACGTGGTTTTCCCTGGATACCAATTTGAATATAATAGGGAACGAAATCGAGCGGCGCCTTGTAATGGTACAGGGTATTCTACAGTCGGGACATTCGACTGTATGTCCCACTTGTTTAATCTTTTTTTCTTTAAAAAACCGTGACTAGAAGAAGAAGTATTTTTGGCCGCGTATCCATACAAGCCCGACCACTGTGCAGAAGTAACCCGGAGAACATTAGACAGGTTATCTTTAAAGACGACCTTTTGCATCCTGCCAGTCATATAACTAGAGATCCACCTAAGAAGATCAATGGAAAACCCATTAAATCGAGTTTCCTGAGCAGAAGAGGATGATTAACAAATCAAATGCTTTGTTGAAGTTTCGAAAAGTTTAGGGATGGCCGATAACTTAGAGATTCCTCTATACTTGTTCGCCTCCGACTTGTTACCTTTTTTGTGGAGAGAAATTACAAATGATTCCTTCCAAATAAGGGGAAAGTGTGAGGCTTCAAAGTATAAGGTAAACAATTTCAGAAGGAGAGAGCACAGGGCATCGGCACAATACATAAGCACATAGCCCAGTATTCCGTCGGGACCCGGCAAACATAACTGGCTTAACACGATAAAGAAGATAAAAGAAGGGAGTTTTCGTTTAAACTTGGACTAAAAAAATTGGACATGTTCTAAGAATACGTCTGATTTAAATAGAGCAAGTAGTTTGAAAAAAATGGACAAAAAGATCGGCAAATGTTCAGCACGGTGAAGTTAGATCGAGCCGATATATAATTTGAAAAGTCAGTGCGAGAACCGGTTTTTAAAATTTTGGCCGGACGAATAGATATATTCTGTACATAAGCACCATTGTTGAGTGTAACATCGAAAGCTGGATGATTGGGATCTTCAGATTGCGTCAGCGGCTCCACCTTTGCTAAACTAACTCTTGCCGGATCAGAGACGAAATAAAGATCAAGCAAGCGCTCTAAGGAATCAAATTATCATGTCCAATTACTCTCTTTTCGGAATCGTCGACAATGAATTTTTCGTTTCGTTTAGAAAGTACCACAGATTCTAGTAGTCAAGTTTCAGCTGGACACAGAGCAAACGACACTTTCTTTTTCCCACAGCTAATAAAACGGAATTATAATATTTGCAAACGACCGAGACGTCGGAAGAAGAGTTGGAAAGATATCGCAATGAAAATGTTGCAATAGATAAAAATTTAAATTTAATTGACTGGTGGCAAAATACTGAAAAAGAACCCTTTTCTATTAAAATTAGCTTTACAAGTTCATTCGATCCCGTCAGCAGCGCAGCCGCTGAGCGATCCTTTTTTCTGGCCGGAAACGTTATAACTGAAAAGAGAAATAGGCTCGGGCCATGTTGAGAAGATTATTTGTTTTTGTTTAAAATTCTTTGTATAAAAGTTTCAACATTTAATTTCAATAATGTGGTCAGTGTGTGGTGCGCTCCTGCCACTAAAGATATAGAAAATGATGATGAAGATGGGCCGTAGGTAGCACAGAGAAATCCCACAGCGCAAACAAAGGTAACCGGGGTTGGTTCGAAAAAAGAAGTACAAAGGCGTGTTAGCTTTATTTCGCTCCATACATATAACTATATTATAAGGGCCGCGCTCTCGAACAATAACACAGGCCGACAAAAATGGAACTTTTTTTTCTAGCGGAGAATTAAACCTGCAGATTGTGAAAGATCTCATTCTGTATATTTTAAGTTTGAAACCCAAAAGTTTCTATCACGTACAAATTTTGAGGAAATCGCGTTCAAAGTACGAAAAATAGCCTATTTTGGCATTTTCAAACGCTAATAAAACAAAAACCGCGCGTATACCAAAGTTGAAATTAAGCGTGAATGAAAGCCTAATCTTTCCCCTTTAAGATGAATCCTGAATGTGGGACGTCATGTTCAGCAGCTATATCGGTTTTTCTGAACAGCTTTTTGACCATTTTTTATGCTATCTTGAAGCCCTGGAGTTAAAAAAAAATTCAATCTTGCAATTACTCGGGTTGCAAAAAACCCCCTATAGCTGATGGCAGGTAGTAGTAGGACGAGGAGAGTTCCGTGGTGATTCTGGCCTCGCCACTCCAGACTGGCCAACGGCAGGACTGGATGCCTCGAGTACATATGTTCTCTAGTACGATGGCGCTGCGTGGCCTAGAGGAGTCATCATACTAAATATGGCTAGGGGAATATGATGGAGAAAGTTGGAATCAGTACTGATGCAAAATACGAATTGAAACTACGATTAGAGCTATGAGACAGCACATTGAACAGGAACATTGGGGTGGACAGGCAGGCTCGGCATTGGTAGGACTAAGTACCTCGGGTACACCTGCCTCTCAGAGCGTGCGCTGGGCGTGGTACAGAGAGGCCCGTTGAGGCGAGCATGTTGTATCCACAGGACTTTTGTGCGTATGCAGGAGCGTGTGGTGGTGCTGATCACCACTGCGGCACATTTCCTCGGAATGTTTGTGGGTTAAACAAATGGAACTGTATTGATTCTCGATGCCTGCATGGAGCCGCTTTGAGCGCTAAGCCTAGGAAAACGGTGGAATTTCCGAAGAGGATGGTTCCGTTGGCAGACTCGGCATGAGTAGGATCGAATACCTCGGGAATGTCTGCATTCAAAAAACGCAAAGGCAATGTGTGTGGAAACCACCGATACGCCGTAAGAGGGTGCTGTTGACACTGGGCCTGTGAGTACCCAGCCGAAAATCGTTTCATAGGCCAGAAGAGAACCCAAAATGTTGCTCTTAGAGCCGCCCTGACATCGATTTTGGAGTTCTCAAAAATCGTAGGAGAGATTCCGAAGCTCCCTTAGAAGATCTCTCGGAACTGGGCTCGAAGGAAGTTTTCCAGAGGGTTAAGGAATGACATAGGCATAGGGAATTTGAATGGAAAATTTGCAGACCTTCGTGGAGTGCTCGGCAACTGTTTGATTGAGACCGAATCCTTATGTCTGGGCTGTGTCAAATGGAAGTCTGATTCGGACGCTCAGTAATGAGCGTAGCCTCAGAACCTGAATTGGTCAGAGCAGAAATCGAAGAAATCGCGGCCAAGATGATTTATATTAATATTCGCTGTGCCGAGCAGGATAGGTCTTGACTCGGACGAAAAACACACTTGCAGGTTCGAGTGGTCGTCATGAGCGGACTTGACAAAACGAAAAGACATGGAACGGTAGCAATGGGATTGTAGTGATGTAGTAGAGAATGATGACGGCAGTGGCACGTAAGGCATGAGTTAGCACTTGTGCAATCCCGATACTGATGGCCTCGGGCGAAACAATTTAAGCACAGTTGTTTCCTTCGGACGTAATTCAATCGCACATGGACTTGCATTTTGAGGAACCGCGGAACATACGGACGGGGTTGTTTTCCCCGGAACACAAGTCACACCCTCTAGTTGCTAGAGCCACCCGGGATTCGTAAAAATGGAGCCTGTGCACAGGTGGGTGAGAACTTGACGATCTTGGCAGAAGCGCTCACGTCGTCGATGGCCTCCAGAATTCGATGGCACTCTGTCAGAAAGTTAACAATTTCTTTCCAGGTTGGAATTTCGGCCTTGTTGTGTATGAATTGCTCCCACATAGAAAGTGTGATTTTGGGGAAACCATATACACCAGAAGACAATCCCAAGCCTTGACTTGGATAGAGAATATCTCGAGAGCTGTCAGGCAACTTTGGATGGTGCCTTGCAACTCCTTCAGTGGGACTCCAGACTCTTGAGAGACAGCCTGGATGTTGAAGAAGTTTTTCAACTGGCTGTTGACTAATAAACGCCGGTTTTCGAAGCGGTCGGTAAGCAGCGCTTTGCAAACAATGGCGTGCGCATCGCCACTTGTCTTTGACAGTAGGTGGAACAATTTCTTAACAGGGGTGAGACCCGATTTCTGGATGTAGATCGCGGTCTCTAAAGGTGGGCCACCGAAGATAATCACTCGCAAAAACCTCGGTGTCCACTGGCGGTAACCGACAACCTGTAGACGTGGTTATTTGGATGCGTGCGGAAGCCCGAGAGGACTGGGAGGCGCCCATCTCTATCGCTTCTTGAAGTTGGGCGACACATCTTTAATATACGGAATATCAAGAATTGTACTTGGATTTAAGCACTGTCGTGGTGGCTGTACTGTCAGTGGACAAGGAAAAGAATTCGGAAAGGAATTCGGAGCAACTCTCGTAACTCTTTTCCACTCTTTCCCACGAGGCCCAGATTTGGTCCCGATGGACTTGGCACATATATGGAGATGGATACAGTTTCTGCGGTTTCAAGAGTGTTGAGGTTATATTGATGTTGCTTTAAATTTACTAACACAGTCAGTTGTATATATAAACTTCCTCAAGGCAATGTCTACGGCGGATTGAGACATTTTTTTTTTTGGGGCGAATGAAGGAATCTCGATTAATGACATGGGTTAATATCCCCAGAAAGTTCGGTATCTGCCCTTGGATTGGCAGAGGAACGCTTTGATTTAGCATGTAATGGTACAGGGTATTCTACTATCGGGACACCCAACTTTATGTCCACCTTGTTTAGTGATGGACATACATATGGGCCTGGACTACCCGTTCAGGAAGGATAGGATGGCAAGCTCTGATTGTTTTCCCACCTCTAGTGATCCGAGCTGGTAAGCTCCGAAGTGACGCGCTCTGAGTTGGTTGAACATCGGGCAGTGACAAAGTAAATGCTCCGGGGTCTCCTGCTCGCTTAGCTCCTTGAAGCTTCTGCAGTAAGCAGATGTCTGATGTCTTTTTTTATCTTGGAGATCAGCTCCACAGTCGGTCCATCGACCATTCTTTGCTAGCTCGTAGTTTGAAAAAGTCTTGAATTTCCGTTTGGACAGAGTTCAGGGAGAAAATAATTTTGTTGTATTTGAAGTTTCCTTTGACTCTTTCCTGGCAAGTTCGGTAGTAATGTAATCTGTATCTTCTGGTCCCACATAACTTATTTCATCCAGGATACTTCAGTGCCCTTTGTGGTAGTTCTTCCAGCTAAGGCTTGCCTACGGTCGTACCTTTTTCGCCTGCCGCGGGGATGATCTAAATGCTTCCGTAGCACCAGCGCATGACAATCTTTGTGTTTTTGGCAATTTCTGGATATTGTAGGCCCTAGTTAATGCTGGCACATAGGCTGAGTTTCGTTAGTGCCCTTGTCATCAGTTCTCTGATGACGTCGGGGAATGGTCCTTAAGTGAGTAGGTCTACGTCGGCTGCCGATGCTACCACATTTACACCTTCGCTATTGAGTGCTTCCAATATGTCGTCAGCCAAAGCAATGGAGATAGACCTCCCCCCTCTTCACAAATTTAGTGTGATGGGTTTACATTATTAAACGCGCCCCTTGTATCTAAAAAGGTAGCCAACGTGTAGTTTTTGAAAAACAGTTCTTTTTTTTTTATACATCGCACCACTTTGTGCAGTGCAGTTTCCGTGGATCTACCTTTCCTGTACGCATGCAGTGCTTCGAAAAGGTTTAATTTTGTTCTTTTTCTGATGTAGATATCTAGAATAATAATAAAGTTGTTACATTAAAACTGTATCACTGTATTTTACTTTTTTTCGTTGGTTGAGGCATTTCAACTGCAGAATCGTGGTTGGATTGACTGTACATATATCACGTAATGCGTTACGTTGTTTTACTGCAGCGCACAGTATATTCAAATCATACTGTCTGGCTGTCTCGTTTCTGTGTATGTGTGAATATGTGTACCAGCGCTAGCACGTTTGTATGCGTGTGCAAAAGTTCTGTATGCAAAGTCTTTTTCGCAGATCTCGGACGGCCACAGCTAGTGTCGCGCAGGCTCACTTGCTTATGACGTCACAGCTATACTCAGCGGCTAGCGCTTGCATTGCGAGACAAATTATTTTAGTTATCTTATCATTATTACTACTTATTTTAATTTAAGTTTAACCAACCAGCAATTATTATTGCATTCTAAATTGTTTTAAAATATTTTTAATTGTTTCAGTACATTTGCAAATTTATAAAAAACAAAATTGTAAACTAGAAAATAATAGATTTACAGAAAACATTCGGTGTTTTATTTTTTCAATTTTAATCGCGAAGAAAATACCTAAAACTAAATTAAAAAAATAAATTAAAAATGGCAAATGATAGCTATTTTTATTTTAAATTAAATGTAAAATTAAAGAAAGACTAAAAAAAAATTGTCAAAATTTGAGTGACATTAATATTCGTTTTTTTTTTTTTATATAACCAAGAAATAACTACTTTCTTAAGAAAACTAAATTATTCTAATATTTGGAATGATAACCATTTGTGGTAATGACATACCGGTTTTTTTTATTAATTTTTGACGACGATTTTAACATAGTTAGCATTGTCCGATTTAAGTGCTATATGTACCGTTGTCTTCGATGATTTTCTGCCATTTTGATGGTAACTTGTATATGCCTCTCCTAAAGAAGTCCTTGTCTTTACTGGCAAAAAACTCGGCGATTCGATTTTCACAATCCTCCCTTGAACTCAATTTTTGTCCATCGAAAAAATTTTGCATGGCCAAAAACAGATAGTAATCGCTATGTCCGGACTATTAGGTGGATGCACACTTCCCAACCAAGCTTCCCTAGCTTGTGACGCGTCACCAAAGATGTATGGGGCCTGACGTTGTCATTTTGGAACACAACGCCCTTACGATTCACCATGGCTGGCCGCTTCTGTGCAAGTGCAATCTTCAATCGCTCCAGTTGTTCACAGTAGAGGTCAGAATTGATGGTTTGGCCATAGGGCAACACTTCATAATGGATAATTCCTTTGATATCCAACCATACACCCAGCAAAACCTTCTGAGGCGTCAGTCCTGGCTTTGCCACCGTTTGAGACGACTCACCGTGCTTCGACCAGGATCTTTTACGCTTTATGTTGTCACATGTGATCCATTTTTCATCACCAGTAACTAACCGATCCAGAAATGAGTCGAGTTTATTACGGTGCAACAAAGATTCGCAGATTGATACACGGTCGAAAAGGTTTTTTGGGATAACACATGAGGCACCCATACATCGAGCTTTTTTCCCTGTGCGAATAAAAGTTGATATATAAATGTTATTTTCAATTTAAAAAAAAAATTGGAAAATAATTATTATTTTCAATTTTTATATTAAAAATCATAAAACAATAGTTATTGCTCAACTTGTATATAAAAATTAAATAATAATTGTTAAATACCAAATAATAAAATAATAATAATAGACGTTGATGCACTACGGTCAGTACACTCAAGTGGCCCTTATGAAACCAGGCACGTGCCTGTTGGGGTTAGGTATTAGTAGTCGCGATGGAAAATATAGAAAAGAATACGAGGAAATAAATTACTGGCGTGCTGCCTGAATGTTTGCTTGCATGCGTACTAAGTGTGTTAGGATTAAAGTTTTTAGTTTAGGAAGACTATCTACATGTGAAATTATTGAGTACAAATCATTATAACTTGCACACAGTACTCTAAAGGGTTCATGCAGTTCAAATGAGGTTCTACAATGGCGCAAAACTAAGGGTATATAGGACCTAGTGTTTCTACTCGGTACGTGGAAATTGAGCTGACCTAACAAGTCAGTACTTTCCACGTCGCCGTGAATAAGGTTATAAATAAAAGTAATGCCTAGCATAATTCTGCGATTGGCTAAGGAGGGTAAGTTAATTAGGAGAAGTCTACTATGATAGGAGGGTAATCTCTGTTCAGCATCCCAGTTTAAGCCGCGTAAAGCAAAAAGCAAAAAGTTCTTTTGAACCGATTCAATGCGTTTACTGTGGACCCCATACTGGGGGCTCCAAACGCAAGATCCATATTCTAAGATAGGACGAACTAATGAAATATATAAAGTTTTAGTATTCTTTCGACCACCGTTTAATAAATCCCAGCATAATCCTGGCTTTATTTACCATGCACGAAATATGATCGATAAAGTCAAGTTTGGGATCCAGGCGGATGCCCAAGTCATCAACTGAGTTAATTCTTTCCAAAGAGCAGCAG
>VNJQ01001370.1:0-26700 GCA_008042515.1 Drosophila truncata | reverse complement strand
AATAGAAATTAAATAACAGTTAGGAGGTTAATCCAAAAATGGTTTGGTAAGTTTCTTATAACTGACGATACGAAAAGTGAATTAATTCATTTAGGCAAGTATTTAGAATTTACGTTACATTTGTTTGTTTATTGTTTATTTATTGTTTACTGCTTTAAATTAAATCATTCAAGATTAAGCTATATTTTATACTATAATTAAATTGTAAATAGATCAAATAGGTGCTATTTTTTTACGGCGTTAGCAGGCCTGATGAGATGTGGCTGTAGTTTATTTTTATTTTAAGAAAATCGCCAATAAATATATATTCAGGTTCTCCACACAAAATAATCTAAATTAGAATCGAAAATTATTATAAGTAAATATGCTTAATCAAATCGAAACTCAAACAAATCTAATCTAACGATACTCCGGAAGTTGCTCCATACAACGGGCGCGGCAATGTATGCAGCAGATTGCCAGCTTCGTGAGGAAAGAGATGGCAAGCTGACCAACCGAACACACACCAACCAACGAGTGTGTCACAAAAAGCGAAGAAGAAGGAGACACGCATGTGTGGGGTGCTCCTCTGAGAAAACACGTGATCGCGTTTTGAAATGCTTACCAGCAGAGGTATAGACACAAATTATTTAGCAATTAGCAGTGGTCACTGGAAATAATTATCGTTATATCCAACCGATGCTCGCGGATTTAAATTCCAGCTTTAGCTAAAGTTGACTGCACACGAACGGCTTCCAGAAGAAAGAGACCGGAAATCAGCAGAACAAAGTGACCAAAGGATATCACAACGCTTTCTGGGAAATTTTAGGGTATTTCTCAGAAAATGGAATTATCGAAAAATAAGCGAGATAATAGCGAGAAGGGATATTCGCTAAACTGGTTTGTTACCAAATAAATCAAGCAAATTCATTTCAAGACCTGCCAACTCGGTCCTGACTCCCACATCCCAAATTTAAATAAAAAAATTAACCTCATAAAAGTATGTATATACATGCTTACTTAGATTCCTTGTATTCCTTGAAGTCCTCGGCTCTCGTATTAGTTCACAAAGTCCTCCGACATTTAGCCGTTAACAGAAAGATCCTGAGAATACAAAGTCCGCGAATGTCACCTGGGTCGTCGTCAGTTTTTTTCTTTATATAAGTTCTTTGACTTTTTATTCACTTTTTCAATAATTTGTTTCAGTCAATATTTTGATGCCTTTTTTTATTAACATTTTTTTAAACTCTTTTTTTTAGATTACTTATAAATTTTTAGACACCTTTTTATAATTATTATTATTTTTTTATTACTTTTATAATATCTTTTTTTATTTAATTTTTTATTCTCCATTTTTAAATTTCTATTCTTCAATTTTTGTTATTGAATTACTTAAAAATCTTTTGTTATCGCTTTTTTAAATCACTATTTTTCAAACACTTTTTTTCAAATCAATTTTGTTCCAATCAATTTTGTTCCAATCAATTTTGTTCCAATCACTTTTTTCAATCACTTTTTTCAATCACTTTTTTTCAATCACTTTTTTTCAATCATTTTTTTTCCAATCACTTTTTTTCCAATCACTTTTTTTCCAATCACTTTTTTTCCAATCACTTTTTTTCCAATCACTTTTTTTCCAATCACTTTTTTCAATCACCTTTTTTCAATCACCTTTTTTCAATCACTTTTTTTCAATCACTTTTTTCAATCACTTTTTTTCAATCACTTTTTTTCCAATCATATTTTTTAATCACTTTTTTTCAATCACTTTTTTCCAATCACTTTTTTTTAAATCTCTTTTTTTCCAATCACTTTTTTCCAATCACTTTTTTCCAATCACTTTTTTCCAATCACTTTGGTTCAATCACTTTTTTTAATCCGTTTTTTTAGACACTTTTTTTCTATCATGTTTTTTTTAATTAGTTTTATTCAATCACTTTTTTCAATCAGTTTTTTTAAACACTTTCTTAATAACTTTTTTTTTTAAACACTTTTCCTTAGACATTTATTTTCATCACTTTTTTCTATCACTTTATTTTAATTATTTTTTTTTTCAATCACTTTTTTCTCAATCTCTTTTTTTTTCAATCACTTTTTTTCAATTACTTTTTCTCAATCACTTTTGAAAAAAAGTGATTCAAAAAAGTGTTTGAAAAAACGTGATTGAAAAAAAGTGATTGAAAAAAACGATTGAAAAAAAAGAGATTAAAAAATGCGACTGAAAAAAAAGTGATTGAAAAAATGCTTGAAAAACAAGTAAAAAAAAGGTTAAAAAAAGAGTTTAAAAAAATTTTTAAAAAAAAAGAATCAAAAAAAAGAAATTAAAAAATAGTGTTTAAAAAAAAGTGTTTAAAATAAAAAGTGTTTTAAAAAACAAAGTGTTTAAAAAAAAGTGTTTTTTTCACGCCCGACGTACTCCATCCGATTTGGAAACAAACTTAACAGTTTATTAAAAATCCTGGGACTTCAATTAAAAACGTGCTAGAATCAGTTGCGAACTTTAGTCTACGGAAAAGAAAAAATACAAAGGAGTATGACCAGATTTCGTTGCCACGCAACATTAGGTTATGTAGGCGCACATTTTAAATTGCTTTGTTCTACAGCTCTGGGATCATCCTGGTATTAGTGTGGGTTCAAATACTTTCTTAGGTTATTATCCCTAATCGGAATAATGGCCAAACGACGAACAGAAACGGAAACAACAACAACCGATCAGGATGTAAAGTTCTCAAACCGCATCGCTGAATATGAGTCTGGAAAAGGTCCTGTTAAACTTATTTTGGCACTCCCATTCGGCCACGCCCACCAAGAACTAACAACCACAACAGCAACACACATTTTGACCACAACAATGTGTGTGTCTCATAATTTTTCAGGTTGCTAAAATATACACTAACCAGGTAGAGTCTGGACAAATTAAATTAAAAGGTTTAAAAATAAATAAAAAAATGAGAAATGCAGACATGTTTGCTTTGGTTTCCTGCTAATTATTGTATTATATTTTATTTTATATTTATTTTCTGAGTATTTTAAGAGTATTTATTAGAGTTTGTCATGATACATATTTGTAAGCCAAAAGTTTGTCCATTTCAGTTCAGGTTGTTCAGGGAACGTGCAAAGATTTAGCAAAAGTACTTAGGCAAGCAGCCAGCTTTTGGACAGGGAATGAAGACTACAGGACTCTTGTCCTGGGGCCCAAACCTGGACGAGAATCTGTGAGACCGGTTCTGAAGCTGCAGCTCTGGGCGATGGCAATAAAGGTAACCTTCTTAATTTGTTATGACTGCCATTTTGGGGCACGTAAATGCTTGCTGCTCCACCGGGCACCAGATGTTCCTGTCTCGCTCTGTGTCTACCCCCATCACGCTGGCAGTATTTCTTGCTATTTTTGTCCATATTATTCCGGTATTTCCACGGTATTGAGGAAAATATAAATTTTATTGAGGTTACTCTTTATATGAAATTCATGTTTGAAAGAACATCTATAGAGTAAGTATAATTATTTCGTAACGTTCTCAATAAGATAAATATAAATCAGAGTTTCAGTAATAAATATATTGAAATTAAATTGTATTTCAAAACAATTATATAATAATTGTGTAATATTAATTGTTATCCTTTTAAAATTTTTGTTGTTTTTAATTTTTAAAGTAATTTTAAATAATTTTAAAGTTGTTTCACGGAACAGCTTGAGGATTACCGGGGTATCCTTGCAATGAGTAACTCCCTTATTAACTCTTGGCTCGGCTTCCTCTGCCATTCAGCGCCAATATCCTCACCTCTCCCCTGGCCAACTGGTGTTTTTGGTTCATCCTGAGGCGCCGCAGGCTCTGCTAGTTCCAGTCCAGGACCTCTCCTCGCTCCTCGCTCCTCGCTCCTCTCTCCTCTATGTGTGTCTGCGTTTTGTTGCGAAACTTGTTCGCCGCTGGAATATTTGCATTGCGGTGTCGCTGGCGTTGAGAGAAAAGCTGCGATTTGTGTGTGAAGTGTGCGAAACACAAAGAAAAGCGCCGCGGCGTAAAGGGGTTTTCCAGCAACTTTGCATTGTTTACTTTTTGTTTTCATTTTTTGTGCCCCCTTCCTGCCTTGCCTTTTATTGTTTTTTCTTTTTTTTTTGTACTGTGTCCTGTGTCAGTTTCAGTTTGGAAGGCTCGAAAGACGAAGAGAAAAATCAGGGAAAATGGAAAAAGGCAGGCCACTTCCTTGTTTACTTAGAGTTATAAATATATATATTTTTTTTTTGATCAAAGATTAATTCTAGATAATTATAAAGACTTGAATAATTGTTTAAAATTGATGAAAAATTCAAAAATATAGAACTTCTGTTTCTAAAAAATTCCGATCGAAATTGCTTCGATAAATTTAGATGAAAAGCTGCAAATTGTCGGTCTTAAAACGCAGACAATTTCCCGGAGGTCATCGATAGAAATGTTACCAGCCGCATGTTCATCCACTTGGAGTAGGCTACCCCCACCCCAGGCTTCCCCTAAGCCACCCCCCACGAAATACCACCGGAAAATTTCGCCCACATGCTGTGCTACCTTGTGCCAAGTGCTCTGGATTTTTTCCTGCTCATTTTTGTTTTTTTTTTTTTTTGGGCCCACGCTAAGCACACAAAAACATAATTTGTTTGCTTGTCATTTTGCCATAATACGCTGACAACAACAACAACAACAACAACGATGGCCACAAAGATGGGCAGAAGGAGGCCAGCATAAAGCGAACTGAAGGGAAATGGATGTTCCAGAAAAGAAAAAAAGACAAAAAACAAAAAAATACATATAAAAACGACAGGAAAATCAAGCACAAATACTAATAAAGGCCACGGGGAGATGCTGCGAGGAAAGGAAAAACTCGCGCTCACCACTAATGTGTTTTAATTTTTGGTCAAAGTGTGAAAAGCGGAAAAGGGCGGTGGTAATCGCAAGACAGTGGGCGAAGTTTTCTGAATTTTCTTGGACTTTGATTTGGATTTGAGGATAAAATTTTTAAAAGCAATTATTTCCAAAGGAACTTGTTTTATTTCGAAATAAAATCAAGAAATTGCTGATAATAAAGTTTAAAGTTTAAAATTTAATAAACAAATATTTTTGCTGATTTATTTTGATAATTTAAGCTTCAATTTTAAATAATAATCATTGAAGTTATAGATTTTCTTTTCCTTACTTTTAAACTAATGTTTTGTATGTTTTAAATTGTTTACATTCAAGATAAGCTTTTAAATTACAAAATTTAAATTTCTAGCATATCCAAGTATTTATTGATTTTTTTTAATAATTTCTAAATGAAATTTACTAATTGTTTAAACAGTTTAAAATAATAAAATTCATATAGAACATTTAAAAATTCAATAAACAAATGATTTTGTTTTGTTTAAATTGCAAAATTGTACCCTATATCCTTTAAATTATTTTTAATGATTATTTGGCTGGCTTAATATTTTTTAAATTTAATATAAGCTTATAAAATGGTAAATTTAAAATTCGAGCATGTCAAAAAGGACATTCCTCTCCTTCTCCTCCTCCTCCTCCTCCTCCTCAACCCTCAGCAACAATTTGTTGTTTGTGCATGGCAAGCGTGGACCTGGACTCTGCTTACCGAGCATAATGAATGTGCTTACGAATTGGTTATTATATTCTCTGGTGACACAGGACATGGGCACGAGTCCTGTGTTGTCCTGTCCTGCCCTGTCCCCCTCCTTTGTTTGCTTGCTGTTTGCCGGCTGTTTGTTTGCTCTTGTTTGTTTGCTGTTTGCAGTCGTTTGCCGCTGCCTGTTGACCTGCAGAGCGCAAATGGCCAAAAAGAAAATTGAGCGCAAAATGCTTAACAAATATTTTATGACTTCGAAGTTCAAACGCTTAAATGTGGCAACATTGTTCCCATCGCAGGACCTGTTTCTATTGTTGTTGCTGGCAAATTACCCGCAGCAGCAGCAGCAGCAGCAGCAGAAGCAGCAGCAGCAGCAGCAGCAGCAACTATTTTCCAGGATATAGCATATTTTTGGTCCTGCTCCTTGCAAAACAAAGGGACAACAACACGCTGCACACACTCGGGAAAAGTGCGAGGAAAAACAGGGCAGGACGACCAAAAAATACCAAAAAAAAAAAAAAAGAGGGAAAAATCAGAAAAAGAAAAGCTGCACAAGGAGCCCAAAGAGTGGGAAAAAATTGTTTGAAATTCCTAACAAAGCATTTTAACAATTTGCTGACATTATAACGGCGACAAGTTGAGCGAAGTCAATAAACTGTTAACTGAAACTTAACAAAAAAATATATGTACATATAAAATAAAAATAGTAATAAGAAAAAAAAAGGTTCAGATCAGTTCTCGAAGTTTGTGTTACCTTTTTTTTCTATACTTTTCTTATATTTCAATGATTTTATAATAATTTATATTTATTTAAAAGAAAATAAAGCTTTGTTTGTTTGGATTAAAAATTTCCCTCTGCAAAATATAGAATTCATTATAAATTTAAGGAAATAAATAGATGAAAGTAAGTATTATTATTATATTATTTTATGTTTTCATGCAATTATTAAAGGATTCTCTTCCTTAAAATTTATTAATATAATTAAGAGCACTCTATAATTTTAAAGTTGTCTTTTTTTTTAAGTTCTTTTTCTTGTATTTTTCATAAATTCATATATACCCCTTTTTAGTATAGAGTAAACAACCAAAATGCGCCAAAGTGAAAAAAGTGCTGATAGTAATAGACTGGAAAGACGTGCATCAATAGCGCCTCAAATGCCCCATAATATCGGGGTTTGGATGGTCTGAAGGGTAGTGCCATAGGGGAACCGTGTCATGGGATTGACGAAAAAGTTTTTAACAAAATTCCCGCAACAGCAGCAGCAGCAGCAGCGCAGCAGCAGCAGCAGCAGTAGCAACATCAATGTTTGGCAGCTGGCAGCATAAACGGCATGAAACTTCATTAAAGCGATAAAAATCAGAGCCGAGGTGGCAACAAAAATCCGGCTTCAACTACTGAAACAGAAATAAGGGGAAGAAAAAAAGAAAAAAGTATAGTAGACCATTAGATGCTCTGCTGTATATTTAATATAATAATAAATCAGGAATAGAACTATCAGAATTGGGATTATAATATATTTAAAGGTATAGAAAGCTTTGAAATAATTATTTCTAAAATTAAACTCGTATTTCTTTCTACAATACAATAAAATACAATATATATTACTTGATATCCCTAAGATATTCCCCAGTTTTTCCTGCAATTTTCCAGAGTATCTCTGCTGGTGCAAAGCCCGGCTCAAAAGCCTTCTCTCCCACGTGCCCCGCTCACCGCAGTCAAAATATCCGGCGAGGCCGCAGCACCTGTACAACCACCACAGACTACGGAGGATCCCAGAGTTATTAAACTTGTTCGGCGCTTGTTTATGGAAAAGCAGGAAGCAGGGAGCGATGGCTGCAGCGAATTCCGGACTCCACTTACACCTGTCCAGCCAACACACCCCCCGTACACTCCCTCTCACTCCTCACCTGATTAAACCCAGTCAAAGATTTATGACGAATTGTCTGCACATGCAAGTGTGTGTAATTACAGCCTGGGCTGTGTGTGAAAAAGTATGATTTAATGGGCAGATGCTGCCAGCACATATTACACTATTTTTGCACTGGTCCGATGATGATGGACATTGATGGACGTAAATGGAGTTTATGCAATGCCCAGCATATGCCGCAGATCGCTACGGCCCGGTTTCTGTTCTGGTCTGGTCCGGAAATATGAGTAACATGGCCCAAACGATATTCATTTAGCCGTGACAGCCAAAAAGTAGGCACTCAAACAATCCATTTAGGAGAGAAACTCTTAAAACTGATTAAAAACGGACTTTATTTGGGGAAATTTAATGAGAAAGGAAATGGTTTAAAACATAATTTTTAACATTTTTAATTAAAAATGGAAAATGGAAACGGATATGCTTTAAATGTAAATCATTTTAAAATGATATCATTTTTGAGTTATATATAATTATAATTAATTAAGATTTAAAGGAATTAATGTGTTTATTTACATAATAATTTGAAAAGACTGATACTATTCATAATCTAATGGATATATATTTCTTATTTTATAACTACCTATTAGTGGAACCTAAAAAAATAAATATTTTAAGTGAAATACTAATTAAAATACCTCAGTTTTTTTTTTCTAAACATTTAAATAATATAAGAGAATGTTTTAAACCTTTTAAAACTTAGTTTCGAAAATGTTAAATTAATCAGGAAATAAATGTTGTCTAAAAGCTAAAACTCTTCTGCTAAAATTGCTATTTTAAAATTATAAATATTTCTTTTAATTAGCTTATTAAGTAAGCTTTATTGTAAGCCTGTATATATTTTTTTGTGCCTTTATTTTCTAATTTATTCTGAGACTTTGACTCAAGTGAGTAGGAAACCAAGGCAAGGTTATCAACTTTTGCGATATGCCCGACCAAGATTTCAGTGCCCACCACAATGGACCCAACAAAAAAAATAAGAAAGAATATATATATATATATGTATAATAATAAAGAGGCAACAACAAAAGGGGGCATAATTTGTGCCATATCAAAAATAGTTGCTCGGTTGCGTGCCTTCTCCTGGCACTTTTCTCTTACCATCTCAATATATATCCGTTTATGCCGGCAAAAATCATGAAAGCGGAGGCTGGGCCAAAGAAACATAGACTCGCATAAAAGAAATCAACTATTTTGATTGAACGCACACACACATGAGCGCACAGGAGCTGAGCAGCGCTTTGGATAACAAAGATTCATAATTACGATAAACAACAACACTGGCACGAAAAAAGCAGGAGGATACTGATGCCTGATTCCTGATTCCTGATTCCAAGGAGAGAGAGGGAAAAAAATATCAACGGCCATGGCAAGCTTCGCAGATAAGCAAATGCTCCCCCTGGTTGAGGTTTCCTTTTTGTTGCCACCGTTGGCTGCTGCTGCTGCTGCTGCTTTGTGATAAATCACAAGGGGATGCCTCCTTAGTCTTGGTGGGGCCATAAAAATTCAGAGCGAAAAAGCGAGGGGAAAACCCGGGGCAAGAAAGTGGTGAAAGCGGGTTGGCGGATAGGCGGATAGGTTAGTGGCTAGGTGGCCGAGGGACAAGAGCTGCTCTCACCGCAATCAGTGTTTTCTGTGCTTTTAATTGATATCATTGGCCATGATTTTAATTGAACAGTGGCTGCCCATAAACCAGTAAAAATTATCCTTGCTCAGGGGTATTCCATAAAAGGAACTTTTCGAAATTAAAACGTTGTATTTTTGTAAAAAGATTTGACAAAAAAAAAAGAACATTTTATTAGAACTTATAAAACGATTTGAAGAGAAAAATTGTCTTAAGACTTATGATAAAAGGTTTATGTCGTATTTAATTATTTAGAAAATATATATATAAGACATTAAGGATCTATCTCTATGTTAAAAACTGTGTGTAAAATATTTTATTTAATAATAATATATAGCTTTATATCAACTTCAAAGCTCTCTTTATTATTCTAAACTATTTTCGATTTGTAGAGAAAAATTGTCTTAAAACTTATGATAAAAGGTTTCTGTCGTATTTTATTATTTAGAAAATATATATATAACCTTAGGGATCTATCTATATGTTAAAAATTGCATACAAATTATTTTATTTAATAATAATATATAGCTTTATATCATCTTCAAAGCTCTCTTTATTATTCTAAACTATTTTCGATTTGAAGAGAAAAATTGTCTTAAAACTTTTGATAAAAAGTTTCTGCCGTATTTAATTATTTAGAAAATATATATATAACCTTAGGGATCTATCTATATGTTAAAAATTGCATACAAAATATTTTATTTAATAATAATATATAGCTTTATATCATCTTCAAAGCTCTCTTTATTATTCTAAACTATTTTCGATTTGAAGAGAAAAATTGTCTTAAAACTTATGATAAAAGGTTTCTGTCGTATTTTATTATTTAGAAAATATATATATAACCTTAGGGATCTATCTCTATGTTAAAAACAGTATAAAAACAGTACATTTTATTTAATAATAATGTATTGCTTTATATATCATCTTCAAAGCTCTCTTTTTATTATGCTAAACAATTTTCCCATACATTTTCGAATAAAAACCCATTTTGGCTTTCCAGAACACCTTTCCTAGCCCCAAATAAACACACACACTCACACATGGACATGTACACTTTGTGTGTGCGAGCACGTGTCGCTGTGTGTTTACCATGCCATTAATTGGATTATCTAGCGCTTCGTGGCACCACAACAAAATAATAATAATTATTTTAATTCTTATTTCCATACACATCCATCGCATATCACAAACTATATGCGAGGTGAAACAAAATAATAATAATAATAAAAATTAATTAAAAATTATTATCTTGTGTGTGACGATCTATCGAAGGCCAATCAATCGATAGCTGCTGCAGGGCCAACTTGGTGGAAATTCCCTGCAGGGGATTAACCCACACAGCTTGTCCTGTGAAAATGCATTAGCCATAGAGATGGTAGAATATGAAGAAAATAAATAAAATAAATTAAAAATTCTATATACTGACCTTTACAAATTTGGGTTTATTAGGTATCGCTTTTATTTATTTTAATTTCAAAGTAGGGCAATAAAATGCACCCCTTTTATGCCAAAAGTTCACTTAAAGTAAAAAATCTTAATTTTGTGATAAGTTTAAAATATAAGTAAACAAGAAAGTATCTATTGTTTGTTTTTATTTTTAAGTTCATTTATTTAAAATGCTCTATTTTTGCCTTGTATAAATTTTGTGTCATTGAGCTTTATTTATTTATTCTTTTATTTATTTATTTATTTATTTATTTATTTATTTATTTATTTATTTATTTATTTATTTATTTATTTATTTATTTATTTATTTATTTATTTATTTATTTATTTATACATTTATTTATACATTTATTTATGCATTTTTTTATTTAGTTATCTATTTTATGCTTAAAGAAGGGCAACTTAAACCCTTTTCTTGGAAATATAAAAATCTCAAGTTCTCATTCTGTGAAAAGCTACAATATAATTCCTGAAAATATGCTTTTTATACCAGAAACTTATCAGTTTATAATTATTTTTTCACTTTATTGCACCAACTTCCTTTTTTCTAGATTTCTCATATCAAAATTATCGCCCCCAACATTCATCCCTAATTTAGATAGACAGAAGGGGGTGGATTTTCCAGAATCCATGCTGTGCCAGGCTTTCCCCGTGTGTGTGTTGGTCAAATGTGTGTTTGACATTTTCGATATGTTCACTGTGTGCGATGGTCAGGGGGTGTGATGGAAAATGGGGGAAATTCTGGGTGGAAAACGTGCGCCATTTAATGCAACCAGCTGCTGATGCTGATGCTGGTGCTGATGCTGATGCTTTTGTTGCTGCCTCTTTTTGCGGCATGTCCTGGTGCCTGCTCCTGCATTTTGCATGAAGTTTCTCAAAATTGTGCGCATTTGTTGAGGTTGTTGTTATAATTTAGTTGGAAATTGCTGTCACACCCACACAATTGCACACACACACGCACACATACACCCGAAATTAACCCACTAAGAACTCTGGGAGTGCAGGACTCAGGACTCAGGATATAATCTATAATAATTTGTTTGCTTTTTGTTATTGTCTGTCACTCCATTTTCGTGTCACAGGAAAATTCCTAAAGTTGGCAAACATTCACCGCAACTTTAAATGATAATTCAGTGGCATTTTTTACTTTCTTAACTGAAAATTAAAAAAAAAAAATTTATTAAAAATTCTTATACTAATTAAGATGAATCTTTAATTTAATTTCAATAAATAACTCTTATTCTGACTTTAGACAAATAATTACTTAATTATTTTTTGGTGGCAGTGAAAAGAATATTATTATAAATTTTATTTTATTATGAAATAATATTATTTATTCTGTTGTACATAATTTATACCTCTTGGGGTTAAGTTTTATACGTTTTCAATTTAATTTTAGCGCAAAAAGACAACAAGAAGAATTGAAACCGAACTCATTCGCTCACGCGCTTTCGCTTGGCTTCAGTCTCAGTTTTGCAGTTTTAGCTTTAGTTTTGCCATCACCCCTTCCCCTTAGTCCCCCCTCAGCCCCTGGTTATCCCCTCTTTATTTAGGAGATCCGCTAACCCCCTTTTTTGGCGGGAAATCCCCCCTTTTCTTTCTCTCTTCATCTCTTTTTCTCTCTGTAGGCCAATTCCATGGCCATGGCCATGGCCAGTTTGCCAGTTTTGAGTTTTGTCAGTGTTGATAATATTTCAGGGTAAATCCCAGGAGGGCTTACAAGGGGCTGGGGGAAACGGTTGAAAATAGGTTTTTTGGCCTGCTGCAAGTGTAATTTTAGGCAAAACGCGAATTGCGAATTGGATTGCGGCTTATAAGCACGTTTATAAATTACTGATTCGTCTATGGACTAGGTTAGTTAGGAGACCAGGGTGCTGCACAGTCCACCGTCCACAGTTCAGAGTCCAGTGTCCAGTGGCCAGTGTCCAGTGTCCATATTCCCGTTGCCAGGACCTGGGCTTATGTCAGCGAATGAATAAATTAAATATTCCATCTCCATCATTGAAAATGTGTGCTCGCTGCTTTAATTAACTTTTTTTTTGGCCTCCCCCAACCCGCTTTTGGTTTTGGAATGGCTTCTAAAAATTGAATTTCCTCTTTTGTAATTAATTTGTATTAAAAACCAATTTAGAACGGAGCTGGCCCAGTGATAGTGGGAAATCCGAGTGGAAATGTGGAAAGCTTAGTGCGGCTTAGGCCCTGTCATTTGACCCTAATATAACAACTGACTTTGGCCCTTTGGTTGATTGCATTAATTAAATATCCCCCTAACTCGCACTCCTCTTTTGAAACAAAAAAAAAACAATAAAATATGTTTAAATTTATGTAAAAAAAAATATGAATAAAACAAAATTAGAAACAAATACTGCTGCTAATTGGAAAATAATTAAAAAGTTGTATGCCTGCATAAAGGGGATTAAAAGAGTTGTGAAATATGGGGATTATAAAATCAAAAGATGAGTTGTGCTTAGGTGAAAAATTGAGTTACTTCTAGACGAAGTTTTAAAGAGTTTTTCATTTAAAGTGATTGTGGATATTTCTAGCTAAATTTTTAATTTGCTTTTAAAGGGAATATAATTTAAAGGAATTTTTAAGCTTATTTTAAGGGTTTTATTGTGAATAATATTTAATTTATTTTATATTAAACTTAAATTTAATTTTTATGCATATACAAAGATTCAATTCCCTTTTTGCTCTCGATATTTAAATTCCCCAACTAATTAAAAAAAGCATTATTCAAAGTGCTGTGAAAAATAAAGTATATATTTTTGAAAATGAAAGGACATACCCCAGGGACTGTGAGCTTTTCCTTTACTCTTTTTGTTTTTTTTTTGTTCTGCTTAATGGCATATGCAGATGCAGATACAGATACATACATATAGACAAGAGATATGCCTTCAATAACCGATTAATAAATATGCGCAAATTTTATTTTAATGCCAGCAGGCAGAGATCCTCACGTGAGTTATGACCTGGTTAAGAGTCCTGGCCTTTTGCGCCTTTTATGGCCTCTCACTGGAAGCTAAATTGGCCACAAATCGTGCGAATATATATATACATACATATATTTATATATATAGCAAAACACCGTATCTGTTTCTGTTTCGCTTTGAATATGACTTTGGATTTTGGTTATTCGGGCCACATGCCGCGGGCAGCCAAAAATCAATTAATTTAAATTTTTATTGCCACACTTGCCACATTAATTCGTTGATTCGCCTCAATTTCTGGGGCGAAATGTGTGTTAGCTGCTCATACGAATGATTTATGCCCGGTTTTCTGTGAGTCTGCAAAGATGCTCTTAATGGATTATTCATCTCGTGTTGTGTGTGTTGTCTGTGTGTGTGTGTGTGTGTGTAAAAGCATGAATTTATGTTGAAAATTTAGCACTTAGAGCAGACTTTCCACTGAATTGAGTCTGAGAAACTAATTGTAAAAACAACATTTTTATTAACCAAAAAAACGTAAAACTTAAAAATCTATAAAAATTCAAAGAGTTTCCCCATTTAACCTCTAATTTTTTAACCAGAAAATCATTAAAATTAAAATTAAATGTATAAAAAGTCAAAGAGATTCTCCGTTTTTTAAAATGCACAATTTTACGCACTCGAAATATATACTGTGGACCGATTGGTTTATATCTACTTTATATATGTTCATTCATTCATTTACGTGTTTATTTTCTTGCCAAGATGTTTCCGGCTCATTTGGTTCGTTTTTGGCATTGTTAAGGCACTTTGAATGGCAATTAAGTGGAGGATGAAAAACATTCTGACCCAAAACAGCATAAGTGCCAGCACAAACAACTCAATTTGCACTTCATCTGTCCGTTTGTGTGTGCGAAGTGCGAGTGCGAGTGCCCTGGTAATTGCTAATTGATTTTGCCATATGCATTAGTTGATACATTTATAATTATGCTTTTCAATTGTCGGCCATTTGAAGTGCCGTGCCTGGGCCTGGGCCTGGGACTCGATGAGGCATGAATCTTAATGCCGCACACATTTCTCATTAAGTGATTATGATGACGCTGGGGGAGGGAAAGTCGAGTAAAATCACAGGGAAAATTGGTAAAAGGAAATGGAAGAGACTGAGAGGGAAAGGCGCTTAGCTGCATGCAGAAAAACCACTCTAAACTTTATTAATTTTAATTAAAAACACTCGACTCATTTTGAGGGTTAAGCGCTTTCCTGTGTGTCTACTTGCCGGAAGTCCTGGTTCCTGCGTTTCCTTAAGCCGCAAAGCACTCGACTGACTGACCAGCAGGCGATGGCAGTTAAAAACAAGGAAGCCATCAGCCGGAAAACTTACTCCTTTTTGGGGAAGGCCAAAGCTCTGTGCTGGTGAAACACTAAATGCCCTTGAGAGTTTCCCTTAACAGTTTTCTGCTAAACACTTGAAATCTACCTTTAAAACTTGCCAGTGAAACTTTCTTTTGTGATTATATATTATTAATTTTATTTTATTTGAAAGATTTGAATTTTATTTATTTATTTTACATTTTATTTATTTATTTTTATCTTTGATTTCCTTGTTTAAAACTCTTGAAATATCTCAAGTTCCCCTTTGGGTGAGGGTATGCCCAGCTCAGTCACAGAGATATCATTAAAAAATCTGTGCTAAACTTCTGCCCAAAAGGCGTAAGACCACCGCAGGGAAGTTTGGGGAAGGAGATATCCTCTGGGGTTCCCCCCCTCGAAACCTCGGCGATTCTCCCTTCTTGTTTATTGTTTTTTGTTTTGACGGCGCACGCGGCAGTTGGTCGCTTAAGGCCATAAAAAGCAAAGGTGCGACGGCGATAAACAATGAGTGAGAGTCCCCAACCCAACCCTCCAAAGGGCAGGGTCCTGCCAAAGTGTGCAGCTTAAAAAGGGAGTTATCTTTATTTATATATTTATATATTTATATATTTATATATTTAAGTTGAGAAATGGTAAAATGAAATGGGAAATGGAAAACGGGAGTCTAACTAACATATAAGTTGGACTTTACTCACTGATAATCATTTCAACAAGAAAGGAAGCTTCCTATCCTTCGGCTTAACGAAGTTTATATACCCTTGCAGATTACAGTTGAGCTTTTGTAATTAATAATGAAATTCTAAGATAACATTGAATGGCCGAATCTCAAGTTTGATAAGAAAATGTTGAGAAACAACCGAGTTATGATTTTTTCTATTATTTCCCTGATATTCCTTAGGCAGCTATAGGATATAGTCGTCCGACTCTTATGAAATTTAAATCGAAATTCTGGAATAATATGAAGTGACGAAATCTCAAGTTTAATGAAAATTTGTTGAGAAGCAACGAAGTTATGAATAAATGTTCAATTAACTAAAAAACCCTTTAAAACATGTTTTTTTTAATAAACTCTAAATTAAGTTATTGTTATAATTTATTTATTTAATTATCTTTTTCGCTTTTGTTCGACTATTTTGGATGTTTAAAGCTCACAAATACAATAGGAAAAATCATACACACACACACTTCAAACCCAGGCACACTCACCTACACACTATGGATATACATACATACATATATATAAAAAAATATATATATATTAAGAGTAACACATATTTCCATTAATTGCCAGTTGCAATGGGCTCGGCACTAGAACTCCTGGCCAGATTGTTCAGCGGCCCCAAAAGACTCAGCAGCACCGGCAAAAGGATCAAACCATGAGCGGCTCCAATCAGGACAATGCCCAAATACATACGGAAATAAAAGACCTGAAAGATCTGTGAGTTGGAGAAGCCCAGCACCACAATGCCGGCGAATTTCGTTAGCGTTATGCCCGACAAGACACTGCTACCGGTGACATTCAGCGAGTGGCGTGCTCGCTCCTGTGCCGTACCCTCGGCCCTCTTAAAGGACCTCACAATATGCGCCACAAACTCCACACCGATGCCCACGCACACCACCAGATTGACCAGCGAAATGGCATTCAAATTAATGCTCCATGCCCACATCATGCCGCCCATATTGATCAGAATGCAAATCACCATGAACAGGACAATCAGTGTGGATGTTATGTCCAGGCCAGTGATGAGTAGGGTTACCAGGAAAATGGCCAGCAAGGACATGCCCAGGGAGAAGAGTGCATCATTCCAGATGGTCAGATATTGTTCGTAATAAATATAGAAGACGCAGTAGGCAAAGATTTCCGCATCGACGCCATTCTCAGCAAACATGGAATTGATCTCGCCGGCAATTCTACGAACTTCTCGCAGCTGCGAGTAGAATTCTTCCGAGGTGGTTGAAGTGGTGGAATATTGCATAAAGTATGTGTCCTGTACAGTGGACATACCCTCATCGTCAATGGTGTAGATCACAGCCTGAAAAGGGAACAATTAATAATATTATTATTATTATTTTTTGTTTAAAAAATCAGGAAGAAACTTACATCCGCATAAGAGGCTCTGCCCGCCTTGGCGCACTCGGCATCTGGCAGATCGAACAGGAAGAAGGGTATATATTTATTAAAGGTCTCGGCATCGGGTCTCAGGCCATTTTCGGTGAAGCCACGTTCACAGGGCAGGCAATCGTCACTCTTGGAGTCTGAAAAATAACAGAATTTAGAGCTTAAAATATATATTTTGGAATATATTTCAGAATATATTTTGGAATATATATTTTAGAATATATTTCGATATATATCTTGGAGTATTTTGATATATATCTTGTAGTATTTTGGAATATATCTCCTTCTAAGTCCATTAAATACTCACTGCTTGAGCAAAAACCTCCTGTGGTGACATTGTACTTGCAACAATCGACAATGGCCAGCCAATCGATGTAATCATCCAGCCAGGATGAGGCTGGTCTGGCCAAAGCTGTGATCTCCGGATACCTGGACTGTGTATATAGCTGCACGGAAAGCGAGTTGTTATTGCACTCAACTCCACCGCAGATGAGATTCTGCTCCGAAGGCACAGAGTAGTTTAGACCAGGTTTGAGTACCCAATAAACGGGGGCACCCATGGCCAAAAGATCAACCATATAGCGGAAATATTTCACAACATGCGAGTTCTTAGGCATGGACATCTCCTGGTCCAGACCCTTTTCAATTGAGGGGGCCACCATCAGGGACAGGCAGGTAATCACAGTGAAGATTAGCAATACACAAACTTTAACGGGTCTGGAAAGGGTTTTAATTACATTTTATACAAGTCTAGAAAATGTATACTCACTTGGAGAGCAGAAAGGGTGAGTAGAAATTCTTGAACATGGACTCAAGCATGCCCACCTCCTTGCTCTGCTCCGCTGCAGCTGCAGCTCTGGCTCCTGCTCCCGCTATCTCCTCCTGCAGGGAATTCCTCTTCTTGCCACTGCCACTCCTCACACAGCACAGCATGTCCAGTCGATTGTCCTGATAGCGACGCTCATCGATGGCCATCAAAGCCACAAAGGCGGTAATTTGGAGCAGAAAATCCAACAGAATTGCTATGGCTGCATACATGGCAAATGTCTTCACCGCTGGCATATCCGAGATGCAGCCAATGGCAAAGCAGGCCATCTCACTGCCTGCCGTCTGAAGGATCGAAGGTCCTACTTGGCCAATGGCCTCGCCTATAGCCTCATGGGTGGTGGCAAACTGTGAGTGATCCAGACGCTGATATGTGTGGACCATAATGAATATATTGTCAACGCCCACGGCCAGCACTAGGAAGGGTATAACCTCAATGGCCAGCATTGTGGTGGTCACATCCAGGTAACCCCAGAAGCCCAAGCTGCAGGTCACCGAGGCCAGGACAATGACAATGCCACCGATGGCCAGCATAATTCGTGATTCGCGCAGGAAGCCAGTGCAACTGCGAATATGACCCAGGGCAATGGCCACATAGACAAACATCACCACGTAGCTGATGACAACGGTGCTCACTTCACCCTCGGATAGCTCCACAATGGCATCCTGTATGGATCGCTCTGCCATATAGGCTATATCCAGGCGATCGCTTTTGTAGTCGCGCAGAAAATCGACAAAGAGCTGTTCCCATTTCTCGTTCGGCTCCAGCTTGGCCTCGTCCAGTTGGTTACGTCCCAGAAAGGTGATCACCAGGCCGGTGGCCAGCATATAGTCCGGATCCTCGCCCACCGGCACCTTGGGCATGCCGCCCACAGCGATGCCGGGCTCAATGGGTCCACCGAAGGTGCCAAAGCAATCCTCCATCATGGGAACTCTGTGAGGAAATTAAGGAATTAATTTTTCATAAAATTTAGTTTGAGTTAAACTAAACTTTACCTCAGACAATCCTCCAGCTGATTGAGATAGTTGATTGTAAAATTATTGCTATCAACGTAAGAGTTCTCAAACTTATCCATGTCATGCTGGAAGTATCCATATATCGATTGAATGGCGCAATGATCAATGGTGGCCGTTTCGCCAGCCATCAAAACTGGGGCATAGCAGATTTTGTCCAGACCCTCGCCTTCTGCCAAACCCAGTTTCATGATGGATTCCTGCAACTCGAAGACTTCCTTCAGGAAGTTATACTCGAAGGCAGGACCAAAGTTGAGCAGACCGCTGGGCGCCTCATGGGTGAACTGCGAAAAAAGTTAAAGATTTTTTTTGTTCTTAATAAAATTCATTAATACTAAAATCAAGTGCGATTTGACGTTATCTCAGCCGGTGATTGGCAGTGAAACTTCACTCACAAATCCCAAGAATTGCTGAATAAATTCGATAACGATTAGCTCAAAATCGCGATAACAGTTCCAAATGAAATACAATTGTCTGAGTTCCGAAATTTGTCATTTAAAAGATAAGAAAATGTTTATGATTTTTTTTTTAATATAAAAATTAGAAAGAATAGTTTTAAAATTTTTTTTTTGTTATCAATATTATAAAAAATATTACAAATAATTTAATTTAATTTAATAATATTTATAATATTTAATTTATGAATATATAAATGTAGAAAAACTAAAAAATAATGTTTTTAAGGCTCACGAGAGTTTGTAAAAGGATATTAAACCTTAAAAAATGAGTGAAATACTTAAAAATATTTCAATAAATTAAAATAAAATATCGTTTTAGGCTCACAAGAGTTTGTAAAGGAATATTAATCCATAAAAATTGTGAACTCCTCAAGTATTAATATATAAATTAAAATAAAATAAGTTTTGATTTTAAACCTTCAAAAAAAAAATGATTGAAAGCCTCAAGTTTAAAGCCAATGAAAAAAATGTTATAGATCTACTGTAATTCTTGTTAATAGAGCTCGTTTAACCACTTACATGCGTCTGATTAATGGCCTTGATGAACATCTGGTTGGTGCGATAGAAGGGCCCAAAGTGCTGATCAAAGTAATCCTTCTCGATTCTCGTCTGGCTCTCACTGCCGGCCCAAAGTTCCACCGGATCCGTGGTTATAGTCATATATCGAATGCCATAGGACAGCCCACCGATGGCCCAGGAGCACAGGGCCAGGACCAAGACCGGATGCTTGGCACAGAATGTGCCCCAAGCCCGAAAGCCGTGGTAGAAGAACTCCCCGAACAGCGTCGGCATACAGACCCTGGGCATGCAGATTCGGCTCTTGCTCAAAGCACCCCAGAAGATGAAGCCCGAGAAGAGGACGACAATCACCAAACCCACTATGAAAGTCACGCCATAGAGGCCAGCAATTTTCCAGAGCTCCTCGGGGCCCGTAGGGGCATCCGTGAGCGGACAGGACTCCTCGCAATCGATGCAGGCACAGGCATAGCTGCCCTCGTAGCTCTCACCACACTTGAGGATATTCAAATCCAAATATATTTCCTCGCTTCCCTCCTCAGCATCCTCGGACCATATATAATTGATCTGGAAGGGCACATAGTCGCCGGTAACATCGCCCATGAACGCATACCAGCGACGATAATTACAGGTTTTGGCATTGTAGGCGCCACAACCCAGATCCATGGCCGGACGTCCCGTTTGCGTGTGCTGGATGCCATCACAGCTGTCATAGACCTGGGACACGGTGGCATCTGTGATCCGGTAATCGATATATTCGATATAATCCTTTCCATCATGGGTGGCATTGTAGCCGGTGAGGAAGAGAGTGTGATTCTTGGCACAGGTCATGGCACAGACAGTTTGGGCCATATTTCGTGTACATGTCGGGCAGCGGGAGAAGACACCATCGGCCTGGGAGAGACCACTGTCCATGGTCTCAATCTGGGCTGCATCACAGCAGAGGCTGAGCTCCTCCTCGCCAGATTCACCCTTGTACTCCTTGTACAGCAGGGGGCAGCGTTTCGCAAAGATTGCCTCTGCCGTTGGACTATTCAGCGGACGTGCCGGTCTTGTATCTGCCAAATTCTGCCAATGGGCACCGATCTGATGGCTCTGTCCATACCAAATGCAACCCAGCTCCTCGTCCTGGGGCTCCTCGCTCTGGGCCAGGACTACCGTTGCTACCGTTGCCAACGATAGGGCCAGCGTCAGGGCCAGCGGGAAAATCACTTTCATTGCCACAGAAAAAAATTAAAGAAATATATTTTAATATAACCGAAGGGATTATTGCAGAGCTTGGAGAGTGGTTAGAAATCGCACCGGCAGCGAACCGAACGAAACTGAAACTAAAGCCACCGAACATCCACCCAACATCAACACATTAACCGGTGGACAGGCTATATCGGAAGGCGAGTGTGGAGTGCTCGAGATTAGATTTCCTCTTTTTGGTTTTTCTTTTTTTTCTCTCTCTCTTTTAGGAGAGCGCGATAAGCTTCTGAATTCGTAGCGATTGGATTTCGTTGGAGCAGGCTTAATGGGTGTGTTATCTTCACGGGGATTAACGTGGGCGCTCCATAGCGACAGGTGATCGGAAAACGATTAGATATTAAAGGTCAGGCTAAATGGTTGCCAACAATGTTGAATTGATGATAAGAACTTCTTAGAAGGTGGAATATATTTATTTTTTTCTTTAAATAAGAAGTCTTGGTTTTATGGCTTAAATATTAGTTCGATTTTACATATGTTTTATGCATAGAAATATAGTAACTTTATTCAATTCTTTTTAATACGGTGTTATGAGTTTAAAATAAAATAAATTAATAAGGTATATTTGTATATATTTTATTTTCTAATAAAAATAAAATTTTTAATAGTGTTTTTTGATTAAAGAAAGTTCAATATCAAAGAAAGTCTTTTAATAACTTTTTTAATAAATAATATAACTAAAAATAAATTCATAAAGTATAATCGTATAACTTTTATTTTCACAATTTTCTAATAAAAATACAATTTTTACGAATTTTCTATAAAAGCATTTGATGATTTTCAAAAGGTCTTAATATTTTATCTATTTGAAATTAATTTATAATTATATAATAAAATTATAATGTAGTTCCAAGGTGTACTATTTATTAATTTTAAATGAAAAATTATTTTATTCAGGGACTTAAACGCTTATTTAAAAATTACAATATGAAAATATTGAAAATATAATGAATAAGTTTATAATTTTAATTGTAATTTAAGCCCTAAATCTTTGACTACGTTCTCTTATGAGAAGATATAAGGATTTTTGAGGAGATTCTCTGTGCTGTGCTTAAACGAGTTTTATTTAAAAATTACGCAATATTTGTTTAACAAATTACTCAAAATTTGATTACCTAATAACTTTAAATTTGATAAACAAATTATTTTAAATTTGATTTTGAAGTAATTTGTTATAGTTCTTCCTATAAAATATGTTCATATATGTATATTTGTTTTTTATAAATTTTCTAACATAAAGGAATTTTTTAAAACCTTTAAAGAAAGTATTTGATGATCTTCAAAGGTTTAAACATTGTACTACATACTTGATATACTTCAAAATAATTTATTACATTTATGGGTTCAAGTTCTAGCTTACCTACTTTATTGATAATATTTTAAACAAAACTATTTCATTCAGGGATGTATACATTTTTATCTAATCTACAGATCTAGAGATAAAGTTCCTGGAAAACGAATTATTCTGTTTGAAATTTGAGACTAGAAATATAAATTTTAAAACTATAAATAGATTTACTCTTTACATGGGATATAATGACTATATAATGACAACTTATTTAAAATTCCCCCTAGAATTCCAAGAACTAGAGTCCCATTTCGCCGTAAACCCCAACCAAAATCCACAACCACTTGATAGTTTTTTTTCTTTTGTTTTTTTTTTGGAATTTCTCAATGAATCACTCATCCGGCTGGGGCAGGTGGCGACGGAAGGAGAGAGAGATGATAGCCAGCCGGCAGCGAGATTAAGACGTTGCCGAGCTGTATAATTTTACGGCAGGCGAGGGTCTCGAGAGGTCGGCTTATCAATCGATCCGCTGGGACAAGAGAACAGGTGTTCACCAGAAAATAGACCGCTGCGATCGCGATTTTATGGCGGGCCAGCTGAGCCAGCTGCTTTTAACCAACGATAAGCTCCAGAAATTGACTGGGCACAAGCTCAGGTGTCTCGACAGGTGTGTTAGACGGTCCTAAGAATTCCCATAGATAAAAGAGAATAGCCTACTGTAAGGATTATTGTGCAGTTTTCATGACTAAAAGAAAACATTTCCCCCGAACTCGAATTTGAAGTTAATTAACAATTCGGAGAAACATATGTACATAGATATATTATTTCAGTAGCAACCCATGAGTTTACAGTCCAGTAAAACTATTCCAATACCGAATATAACTTCATAGTAAAACTTTCTCTGAAGCATACAACTTCTAATAGTAAATTTTTTCTGAATTGTGAAGCAATATATGTTTTTTGTTCTTTGTTTATTTTTGAAAAATTTCTTTTAATAGTTTCTGCGTAAAATGGCTTATAAGTTTAGCTCTTCTGATTATAGAACACGTCATAGGGCAGAGCCACATAGGCAGCATAATCGCTGCCTTCAGGAAAGGGATCCTGAAACGGACATGGATACAGCTGATGAGGCCTTCGAGGCTAAAATTAACAAGTTGACTTCGAGTAAGTATTGCAATTTTAAGGAAACTATTTGGGGTTCATCTGGAAATTGTTGCATAAATAGTAAAACGATCGAAGACTTGCAAGTGTAAAATCTCCGATTCAGCTGAATTTGAATCGATTCAGGGCATCGGATTCATTGATCTCTATCGTCGTCACTTTGAGCGTCATCGTGCTCGTGTCCTGAGGCGGTACTTCATGAATCGTAAGTCATCGCATCGCCCTCAGAGGCAAAGAACTCGTGGGGAAAATTCACGAATGTGGGAACCTCTTACCTCTGAGTTAACACTTCAACCCTCGCAATCGGAGAAAGTAAGTTGAACGTTCAATTCAATTTTTAAGTTCTGGATGGTAGAACAAGCCAAAAATATCAAAATATATATATAATACTTACTTACAGCCTTCAAGCTCTGACTTTTCTCGTTATCAAGCCCCAGCCGTGGATAGGCCTACGTGCTCTCGTTATGCTCCTCGAACTCCTCAACCTCGGACCGTGGATAGGCCTACGAGCTCTCGTTATGCTCCTCGAACTCCTCAACCTCCAGCCGTGAATGATAAGCCTCAGAGGTCTCGCATTCCTCGAACTGAACCCCCGACCCTAGATAAGCCCATGTTTTTGCCAATCAGAGAGAGCTATCTTAGATCCTTTTTTCGATCTGAGAAGCTCTGGCAAAAACATGGGCAAGGGGAGGGGGTTCATAGATTGAGTAGTGAGGATATGAAATTTATAAATATACCCAAACGAATTTCATTCAAGAGCCCTTATGCACCTACATCTTTATCCAGATTTTCTCCTCGCTTCTGTCCAAGGAGGGCGGCATACTCGGAGGACTTCAATGCCTGCTTACTTAGGTGTGCGGGCCTCGACACTATCGCCAGCGACTCGAATATGGAAAAACTTATCGAAAGCGAATCGAATATTTGCTTATGTAGGCAGCGTGTGGAAAAACCTATCGAAAGCGATTCGAATGTCAGCATATTCAAAGCCGATACAAATATGGAACAACTTTTCGAAAGCGACTCGAATTTCAGCTTATTTAAGTCTTCCGAAAATCGTGGCAAACCTGAGGCTGACATGTTTGTAGAATCGTTATTAGAATCGATGTGTCGGCAGGATCCTTGCAATGAATTGCCATCCCTGGGAAATGAATTTGTTAGCGGCAGTCGTAGGAATTACGAAATGGATTACAGGAAACCCAGGATACGTGCCGGAGCCATAGGCAGCCTGCCAGATCCCATGGAGCCTCGCTTTAAAATTAGCAGTACCAACCGGATTAATTTCAGGCCTAGCTGTGGCAATGAGAAACCAGTAACAAAGGCAAAAAAGAGGTCCGCTTTCAGGTGGCAGACCTTCTTGAAAAAGCCGCAGGCTGGCGAAGATCCCCTTTTGGAAACTCTCTTATCGCCCCGAAGTTTGGCTTATTCGAACAGCAGCCAGAGCCACGATAAGAGACAAGCTGAAGATGATGAGCCAGCTCAAAGTTCCTCGCCGAAAACTATACATGAACTGGATATTTCCAGTCTTAATTTGCCAGAATTTCCGAGTAGCTCAGCGGAACAGCTGCCTGAGGCGTGCTGCTCCCGAGGAGTGCGTTTCCCCTCTCTGGGCTCCAGCCACACCTTTACGAATATCTGGCGCAGGAGGGCACCGCGGGCAGGCTGTAGCGGTGCCGCAGTCCCACCTCCCGGTTGCCTTTACGGTCAGGGGGATAAGCTCAAGTATCAGCCAATCGATCGACTGGACACTGGCTACTCTCTGGTGCCACTCTTTCAGGGCTCGAAAGCAGAGACCCGGAAGAGAATCCTCTTCTTTGCCACCAAGTTCGATCAGCTGAGTATTGCACAGCGGATGCAGGACACTGAGCTGCGATTCCATCAGCTACGCACCCTGCAGGACAAGTCCGATGAGGTCTTTTTCAAGCACTTTCAAGAGCATCCATTCGGCGAACGACGGACGCCAATCAAGGAGGAGGCCCGGTATTTCTGCCCCATTGGCGGTAGATGCTGTCCGCCGGTCACGGACGAGACAATCCTGAGCCACAAGATGACACACCACCTCAACGAGCGGGGTCTTGAGCTGCGCGAAGTGTTCTTGGGCGACCGCCTGCTGCTCATCTTTAATCCCCGATCTTATGTCATTGGTAGGAACTCGTGCATGTCGGCCGTGGCATACGCGGGCGTCTATGAGGATCAGCTTACGATGCCGGGCAAGCGGTTCATGTACACCAGGAATAAGAAATTGCCAACAGTCTTTGCTCGATACCGCGAGCACCTGCCCCTGTTTGTGATGATTTGCCGCAACCGTAGGAGTGTCGTCGATGGCCCCCCTCGGGAAGAGCTCGACGATAACACTGGCGATGGCTCGGAGCGTGAGGATGTCTTGACCGTGTGGGTGGTCAGCAGGGATCTAACGGTGCCGGTGCATGTGATGGTGACCGTTGTGAATCGTCGCATGGATGCCACCAGGACCTGTGTCATGCAAGTGCGCTCGTTGCACAGGACACAAAATTGTCTTAAGATGATGCATTCCGCCAGCAGTCAGTATATGCGGCTGGATGAGCAGGATCTGCGTGTCCTTAGCAGCGATGGCACGGAGCCAATCTACCTCGAAGTAACTGTGAAGGAGTACGCAGGCACCCTTCCCCAAAAGCAATGATGGAAAGTCTGATGGAAAGTGTGTAACAATTTGGGAATCATTTTAAAGAGACTTGAAATCTCTCTAAATTTTAAGTGCTTGACGCTATTTCTCAAGTGAGCTCATCAATTTTCAAGAACTGTTTTGGCCAAATTATATTGCGTTATTAAAAATTAATTCGAAATGAAAATAAATTCAGTGTGAAATTATTTATATAATAATATATTTATAGGGTCGACTACATGCCTAATTCAGCAGGCGGTAAGTGAAAGATTCATGTTGATGATTTTTATAATACTTTTTTCATAAAGAATTCATGTACTCCTCGACGATGTACCTTTTTCCGGACCAAAATTACCACTTGCAAACTTGTTTTCAAACTCGAAAACATATTCAGTGTGAAATTATTTATATAATAATATATTTATAGGGTCGACTACATTCCTAATTCAGCAGGCGGTGAGTGGAAGATTCAGGTATATGATTCTTATGTTACTTTTTCCATAAAGAATTCATGTACTCCTCGACGATGTACCTTTTTCCGGACCAAAATTACCACTTGCAAACTTGTT